>SNQJ01S0127522.1:0-20547 GCA_010110895.2 Picea sitchensis | reverse complement strand
TTCTTCTAATTATGCAATAATTTTTAAATATAATGAGTAGAATGATAGAAACTTGATCACCTCATAGAGTTGCATACTAAACATAAAACAGGCCTAGCAAACAACCCTAAATCTATTATAGGTGTGGCCTACAAACTACAAAATATTGAGCATATAACAAGCAGAGCAAGCAACTTCAAACCTATTACAGGTATTGCAAAATATAACCTTCATATTATAATTCTCTAACAAATTATGGTGCCTCTCAATAAGGTGGAGACTCCATAGATCAAAGTCTTAGGTAAAAGCCTTTGGTTTTGTTTCGTAAAAATCTACCAAGCCTCCCAGTTTGTCTGTTACAAATCCGCAATCGAGATAATTTTACATAAGAACACAAGAGTTACATGTAGGCTAATACAAAGTACATATTGTTCCTCAGATTGAAAGAACACACATCAAGGTTAATGTCTTTTATCAAAATAAACTAGCATGGGAATATATTGATGCTTATACGTCACTAGATATTAACAAAGTGATTGCTTATGTTGGTAATTGATGAAGTCTTGTCAATCATCTAACAAGATGCAATCTATTTGTAGTTTTCTATTCTGTCAGTTAGTGTTTAAATATAGATTGTCTAACTAAATAATGCATGGAAAATGCATGAGTAGTTTTCCAAAATAAATTATTGTAAGCGTTCAATCAAGAGAAGCTAATTGTTTGTTCTATGAGGTTATGTATTGTTATGAAGATCAAGGTTGATCACAGTTGAACGTCACCTTTTTGTGCAACTACTTCAATAATAATCTCTTCTTTATTTATGCATGGATTGTAATCCCTCTCCTATTATATTGTGATTTAATCTTTTTCTATAGTGTTATGCTATTCTAATTGAATGATTATCTAGTCCAGAGATAGGCATGCATAGATCCTTCATTTGGTATCATAGTTGGTTCTTGTTTTAGGGTATTCATGTCAAACTCTAATTCCTTTCCCATTCCATAAATTAATGGAAGTGATTATGATTATTGGTGCATCAATATGATGACCTTTTTGATAGGGAAAGATCTATGGGAGATTGTAGAAATGTGTTATGTAGATCTAGAATATTGGACCACTCTTACTGCAAGTGATAGAGTAGCTAAAACGAAATCTAGAGAGAAGAATGCTCAAGCTTTATTTCATATTCAAATTGCTCTTGATAAAATCTTGTTTCCAAGAACTACAGGTGAAAAGATAGCAGAGGATGTCTCAAAGACTCTACAAGAAGATTACCAAGGAAGTGATCGAGTCAAAGTTGTCAAGTTACAAATATTGAAAAGAGAATTTGAGAATTTGAAGATGCAAGAAGATGAAAATGTAAGTGATTATTGCGTGAAAGTAAAACATGTAGTCAATAAGATGTCTACTCTTGGAGAAATTAGGGACAAAGAGGTTGTGATTAAAAAGGTGTTGAGGTCTCTAACACCAAGGTGGAACCGTGTTTCCATAATAATTTAAGAAAGCAAGGATTTTTATACTCTTTAGTTTGATCACCTAGTTGGATATCTTATGTCTCATGAAGAAAGATTGATAGATTCATTTGGAGAAAGTGGCGAGAAATATTTTTCTTCAAAATTTAAACTTACAAATAATGAATATGCAAACACTAGAAACAAAATAAACTAAAGCCAAGGTAGAGGTCAAAATCAGGATTATCCAAGAGGAAGAGGTGGTTCAAGAGGAGGAGGCAGAGGAAGATTTGATAAAAGAAATATCCAGTGTTATGATTGTAAAAGGTATGGTAACTTTGAAAGGGATTGTAGATTAAAATAAGGTAATAATAAAAAAAGGTGTTAATTATGCTCAAGAAGGTGACGAGGCCTCTCGATTTTTTATTTTTTTTATCTTATGACAAAGCTGAAAATGGCACTAAAGATATTTGGAATTTATATTCAGGTTGTTCTAACCACATGTCAGGAAATAAGGAGCTATTTTCTACAATGGATGAGAGTTTCAAATCCAAGATCAAGCTAGGTGATGAAAAAGCATTGGAGGTTGCTGCAAAAGGAACTATGGAAGTCCATAGTAAAGAAGTTATGAAAAATGTTAAAGACATTTATTACACTCCACAATTTGAGTGTTGGCCAATTGTGTGAGAAAAATTATAAGTCGGTGTTTGAAAATTGAGAATGTACAATTTATGATAAGAATAAAGGAAATAGGGTTGTTACAGTTCTGTCTATGTCAAAGAAAAGGATGATCCCATTAATGTTTGGAGAACATAACAACCATTTTACAAATATGGCATATGAGGAAAAAAGTTGGTTGTGGCTTCTTATGTATGGACATTTGAATTTTCATATTCTGAAGCTTACAACATCAAAAGGATTAGTTCACTGAGACATTTGTGGTCCTATGCAAATGTTGGCACTAGGACGAAGTTGAAACAAGGATGAATGTAGGAAAGAAAGTGTGCAGAAACTGAAGTAACAGCTGGAGGAAAAACAACATGCGCACATGCAAGAAGGCATGCACAAGGAAAGTGACATCTAGAGGAAGAAAAATACATGTGCATGGGAGGAAGACCTAACCTCAATAGGGTTAGGGTTTTGGTAATACATTGTAAATGGTTGAAGAGCCCGATATATATAAATATAGTTACGTAGGTATAATATAGAAGTTCATTCACTTTTTTGTTAGTTCATCTTTTGTAGTATTGCATCATATTTATGTATGAGTTGATGTGTTATGTAATACGGTTATGAACCATTTTTGTAAGCTATTGAGCTAAGAACATAGGAGAGGAGGAAGATCTGAGGATTAGATCATAGGCTGGGGAGCCTGGTGCGATCTAGTTTGCCTCATACAGATCTTACCCATCAGAGGAGAATTGTAAGCACGTGGCATTGGAGATGCAATACTACCATAATAAAAGAGCCTTGAGCCAAATCTTTGTGGACATAGCCCAGGAGGGGGTGAAACACGGTAATATCTATGTAATATGATGAATACATGTATATCTTTGTTTTCTTTCAACAGTTACTTGTTATTGTTAATGAATGAGTTAATACATTGTTATGGAATATGAGTGTGTTGTTCAGGAAATAAATTGTGAAAGATAAGTGCGCACCTATGAGTAATAGTAGATTGCAATTAAAATTCGTAGTATATGGATATGAATAATAAACCCCTATCTCATACTCAATCCTATGTTGTAAACACCTGAGTCTTACAACCACCCATTTAAAGATATCTTGGGTGAGACTGCGTAGTGCACTCTGTGTACTGTGTTGCCTTGTAGTTTACCAGGAGGGCCGATAGTTTTAGAGGCTTTGTTGGAAACCTGAGAGACATGAACCCTGGGTCAATAACTCAGAAGGTAGGGGAAGAAGAATAGATAACCAACAAATGTTTTTGTTGTTGCATTAAAAGGAACGAGAGAGGATTGAGTAGATGAGATAGATTGAGAAAGAAAATAACTAGGGAAAGAAGAGAACAATGAGACACTAGAAGGGAATGTTGAGACCTTGGAAACCCACAAAAGCAGAAATCGAAGGCTAGTTGAGAACAAAAGAGCTATAATTTGCACAGAAAGACAATAGAAACCCTAGAATCACACCCCACAAATATCTGGATAAATACATATTTACTGATTTACATGAAGTCTTTTTTCTGTGATTTTCCGCATCTACTACAAGAGTGGATACTAAGGTTGAAGGATAACCACGCGACGAACTGGGTTTGACAGTTATATTGGACCCCAGTATAGATTGAGTAGTTACAACAAGTGAACAACAAATTCACCTGTGCAGTAGACTTTTGTCTTAACAGTATTGTGGCAGGTTTCATCACAGAATTTGCAGCTGACACAATGAAGTCATACAACATAGCAGAGAAAGAATTTCTATATGGACCTTGAGGAAGGTACATTCAATCCTTTTATACTTCTATTAAGATACTTCTATATAACAAAAGTGTAATGAAAATGGAAGAAGACATCTAAACTTCTATGCATGCATGGGGGAAGGGGGGAAACATTGACAGAGAGAGGATAAATGGAAGGAGGTAAGGATAAAGGCAAGAAGGAGGAGGAGGAAATCTTGGAACCGATCATGATGGATGAAGACTAGCTCAAGTGGATCTTGACATCATCAGGAACGATGTGTAGCAGAGTACCCTACCAATACAAGATGAATAATAAGAAGAGAGACGTAGCCATGAGGGAAGTCTTGGCGAGTGATGAGGAAGAGGTAGAGGATCTTCGAGATGTGGATCAGATTGAGGAAATCCCATGCGCAAAATATGAGAGGAAGATGAGAGGCCCAAGAACAGGAGGAGAAGCAAGCGATCCTATACATATTAATGTTAGTGTGGAACCCATAAACCCATGTGCGAATAATACACCAAAGAGAACACCACCATTTAGGAAATTGAGGTTCGGAGGAAGTCCGACAGCAGGAAGTACATGTACACAAGGAGAAACAACTTGAGGAGCCAGTTCAGGCATAACTAGTCAAGTATCTACACCGTGTGGAGGAGGCAGTAGTTCTGTATTCAGAATGGCAGGACATGATCCCACCATCAAATTGCCAGAATTTCAAGGAGAAGCAAAAAAAGACCCGAAGAAGCATTTGTTCATTTGTGAAAAGATCTGGGAAGCAAAGAAGATCACTGATGAAGATACCAAACTTGCGCAGCTAGCGATTACGCTAAGAGACCTCTCACTAGACTGGTACATGAGTCTAGATACAAACAGTGCCCCTGGGATGACAAGGACATTGGCTGACATTAAGAAATTACTAATTAATGAGTTCTAGAAGCCAAGCTCAGAGGATCAGTACATGAACGAGATGATCGATATAAGACAGAAACCAAGATATTCTTTATGGGAGATTGACGAGATATTCAAGCGACTAAAGGCAAAACTAACATACGTTATGAGCGATATGCAACATCGACAGCTGTTTTTCAATTCACTACTCCCACACTTAAAAATATCCCTTACGACAACATAAGTTTCAGACGCAAGAAGAGGCTCTGCAGGTAGCCTTGCAACTGGAAGAGAACTAATATCGATAGACAGAACCAACTATCGAATAACTGAAGGAGTATTTGAAAAATTTAACATTTCAGTTGAACCATAATTAGAACAAGGACAAATGAGAAGATGTTTGGTGTGCCACATGCAGGATGAAAGGACACCATAAGAACGAATGCCCAACATTTGCGCATTACATGGAAACAGGGATGCCAAATATGTTACCACAGGGAGGATTATGGTGTGAAATATGCAAGAAACTAGGTCATGACCCTTATCACTGCACGATGATGCAAAAATACCAGAAAGTCCCAAAAAGTTCATATTGCACCTTTTGCAAGTCAGTGGGACACAACGACAAATATTGCAGAACTATGGAGCTGATGTGGGAGAGAAAATCAGAAGCATAGAGGGTACAGGCTGAAATGATGACTGGGCAAGCAACGCCACAATTCAATCAGGCCCTAGATCCATACACCATTGCGCAACAATAGTATAATATTTCACAACAACCCTACAATAACGTGTCGTTGCAGTACAACCCGACATAGCCCCAGTACAATACCACACAATATAATTAGGCACCAAAGTATAACGCATCGAGAGGGGATCGAGTGGGCTACAGAGGCAGAGGAGGATCCAGAGGTGGTTATGGACGAGGTAGAGGACCAGTCACATGTCACAATTGTCAGCAACCAGGACATTATGCATAGGGAATTTCCACTTCCACCAACCACTTGTATGTATTTTTGTGCATCATACCATGATACAGAGGAATGCCTAACACTACTAGTAAATATTTAGGAAAAGAGGAACCCGAACAATCAGAATGTTTAGTGGATTTCAGTCGAAGCAAGGCACGATGGATGAAACATCAATTAGTCACTCATGGAGGAACAAAAACAAGACATGACGTAGTTTGACAGGAACCAATGGGTAAAGTAGAACACTAACCCCAAGAAGAAGTTCAACCCGCAAAAGGAAAAGGATATATTTAAATAATCCCGATAAGAATTTCAGAAGGAGGACATAGTGTCAACTGTACAGCAAGGCAAGGAAGCCTCATAATATGAGATGTTTCCATCGCTGGACCATACCAATGGAATGCAACCCAATGGACAAGTAAGTAAAATCAAAGGATTTTTGCAATCATGCGTAAAAGTATTAAGTGATCCTTCATCTGTGAAAATATTACAAAACATACTAGAGAAATGTAGCAGCGAGATGGAAGAAAAGCTAGAACCAAAAACTGTCAATCACCTACACACAAGAATAAGAACAAGTAGGGAATTTAGACTAAATGCTAACATTGGAGATTTCAATATGGGAGACATTATACTAGACCTAGGATCCAAAGTGAATGTGCTACGAAAGACGACATGGAAATGCATGGGAGAACCAACATTGGGATACTTGACCGTTCAATTAAAACCAACAAATCAGCATAGAGTCCCACCAATAGGTAGACTGAAAGGAGTGACAGTAGATCTGGATGGAGTGTGCACTAAAGCAGATTTTGAAGTCATTGAAATAGTAGACGGCACAACACCCTACCCAACATTGCTTGGTCTGGATTAGGTGTTTGACAACTAGGTCATAATCAATTTGAAAACCAAGAAAATGACATTTGATTCTGGAGAATATAGGGTCATAGCACCACTAGATCCATCGAAAGGGGAGAGTTTCGTAGAACCCACTTGCTTTTTCTTAGAGGAGATCATTCAATTGTACAAAACAACTACGCGTGATGAGGATTACATAAACCCACTTGCAGCCATGGTACTCAGCTGGTGGAGCATTACTTCATGTGCAACAAACTCAGACAACAGGTTAGAAAACTGGCAGCAGAGACTACACGAAGTATCCACACGAAGATGTGCAAGAATAGACCACACAATAAGATGGGTAGGCATAGAAATCAAAGAGCCACCCAGATTCCATGGACTAAATGGTTTGGAAACATTCTTGACAGAATATGAAGATGAAGTATTAGAAACCAACGACCGTCATCACTTGACTTAGCACTCAAGGCCACACCCACAAGATGTTGGGGCACACATAAAGAGACCATCACACACTGGTAGCAATGTAAGTGATTAATGCACATAAGGTTTGACACAGAACATGAATACAACAAACAACAAAAATACGAAGGACAAGAGGCACTAATGGAACACTTGGTGAAGTGAAAAACATTGTGGAAAATGACACCACTAGAGGAATGGCCTCATCACTTTATACATACCTTAGAGGGAACACCAATGAACTGGTATACAGACCAGGAATTGCGGAAAGGAACTACAACATGGAGGACATTGCAAGAGAACTTCACAATCACTTTCTCATTCAGGCATGAGAACTCCAACATAGACGCAACCCTCAAATGAATCAGAGGAGTAATATTCATCAAAGAACCAGAAATAGAATTTATCACAAAAGAGAAACAATAGAATAAACAAATAGTCAAGGAACTATAGTCATGTTACCATTTATAGGAGGAAGCACCAGATGAAGATGATCCACACGATATTCATATTGAAGAAGTAGAAGGTGAAAGATATGTGGAGGGACCACCCATAGAATTAGAAGTCATTTCTACGCCAATCAAGGTAAAGAAATTCAACATCGGGACAACTGAGTAGCCCAAAATAGCCATCATTGGAGATTACTGGGATGAGAAAACAGTAGAAAGCATCACATAATTGTTGCATAAATATAACGACCTTTTTCCCACAACATTTACATAGATGAAGGGAATAGCTGGAGAATTAGGAGAAATGAAGATACCACTCATATCCAACGCGAGACCTATTAAACAATGCCCCTATAATATAAACCCCATATATAGACAGAAATTTAAGGACGAGATTGATAGAATGCTCAAAGCCGACATCATCGAGCTAGTTGAGGAATCAGAATGGATAAGCCCGATGGTAGTACAAGACAAGAAACAAGGAATACGGATCAGGATATGCGTTGACTTGATGAAGTTGAATGATGCATTCCTACATGACCCATTCCCTACACCGTTCATGGATAAAGTGTTAGAGAATGTGGGGTGACATGACGCTTACTCATTCACTGATTGATTATCAGGCTACCATCATATTAAGATAACAGAGGAGGACATACAAAAGACCATGTTTGTGACAGAATGGGGATCTTATCAGTACACAGTCATGTCATTTGGACTGAAGAATGCACCCACAATATTCTCCAGAGTGGTCATCGTAGCATTTAAGTAATTCATCCATTAGTTTATCAAAGTATACCTAGATGACTGGAAAATTTATAGTCTATTGAAAAACCATGTGGAATTTTTATGACTGATGTTAGAGAGATGTAGACAATGCCAAATATCACAAAACATAAATAAATGCATAATTGGAACATCGTTTGCGATACTATTGGGCCATATAGTATGCAAATAAGGCTTGTTAGTGGATCTAGCCAAGATCACATTCATTGTTAACTTATCAGCACCAAAAATAGTTTTCCAACTAAGAGGAACGTTAGGACACACAGGATACTACAAGAAATTCATCAAAGGGTATGTGCAGATCAAAGCACCAATGGAAAAATTGTTAAGGAAGGATACAAAGTATCAATGGAAGGATGAGTGTCAACACGGTCTGGATACCCTGAAGGAAAAGATGGTTACTGCCCCAATATTAGTATTTCCAGACTGGGGAAAGACATTCCATGTGCATGTAGATGCATCAGCAATAGCACTGGGAGCTATCCTAGTGCAACCAGGAGCAGGAGACTTTGATCACCTGATAGCGTTCGCAAGAAGAAATTTTTCAGACTTAGAACATAATTATAACACGACAGAAAGAGAAGGCATATCCATGGTCTATGCATTGCAGAAGTTAAGACACTAGCTATTGGGAAAACACTTTAAGATGTTTACATATCACTCAACACTGAAATACCTAGTCAACAAGCCAATGTTTGGGTGGAGAATCTATCAATGGTTACTGTTATTTCAAGAATTTGATTTTGAAGTAATAGTTAAACCAAGAAAACTAAATGCAAGACCTGACCACCTGTCCAGGGTAACAAATGGAGAAGAACCTATAGTTTACAAGACAAATTTATGTATACACAGTTATTCTTAGTACATATTGTTGATGAATACTTCATAGATATCATTTAATAATTGACTACAGGTACTGCGCTACAAGAATATACCACCATGCAGAAGAAGAATCTGGTAGTTCGGATGATCGACTATCAACTAATTGCAAGACATCTATACAAAATGGGCGTAGATATCATCTTGCGAAGATATGTGTTATAGCACAAAAGAACAAGAATTTTAGCAGAAGCCCACGAGGGAATCACAGGAGGGAGTTATGGAGTGAAATCTACCTCTCAGAAGGTACTACGCGTAGGACTATGGTAGGAAATGATTCACAAGGACTCGAAAGAGTACTATCAAAGATGTGATGTCTATCAAAGGGTAGGCAAACCTAACAGAAGGGATGAGATTCCACTACGACCAAAAGTAACGTTACAGGCATTTGAAAAATGGAAAATAGAATTTGTGGGACCAATTAACCAACCAGCCAAAATAACAGGGGCAAGATACATTGTCACTGCGACAAAATACCTAACAAAATGGACAGAATCCACACCAGTAAAAGATTGCAGCACAGAGACAACTGCACAATTCTTGTTTGAACAAGTAATCACTAGATTTGGGTGCCCAAGAGATTTGATGAGTGACCAAGGCACACACTTAATAAACAACACCATTCACACGATGACTGAAGAGTTTGAAATTCATCACCAGAAGAACACACTGTATCAACCACAGACAAATGGCACAGTAGAAGCCTTCAACAAAATTCTGGAGAACGCACTGACAAAGATCTGTAACATCAATAGAGACGAATGGGACCTCAAAGTACCATCAATATTATGGGTGTATAGGACCACATGAAAAACGTTTACAGGGCACACACCATTCAAACTAGTTATGGCCAAGAAGCAATAGTGCCATTAGAATTTTTAATACCCATCTTACGCATAGCAGCTATCACACAAATTACAGAACGAGGCGCAGTACAAGAGACACTGAATCAATTATTGTCAATGGAAAAAGAGAGAATATTGGTAGGATTACATCAACAAGTGCAGAAAGAAAGAGACAAAGCTTGGCATGATCGACACATCAAGAAGAAAATGTTCAAGGAAGGAGATCTAGTATTGCTCTACGGCAGCACCCGAGGAATATTAGAATGCATTGGTTAGGACCATACGAGGTAAAATTTGTCACAAATGGAGGAGATGTATATTTACAAGAATTAGCAGGCGTATACCTCATTGGAATTATAAATGGGAGCCAACTGAAGTTGTATAAGGACAGTTGACCACCCACCGCGCAGTAAAAAAATACAATAATAATAATTAAAAAAAAAAAAAGAGAAAAAAGGAAACAAGACTAAAAAATGCACAACACGCTAGAGATAGAAAGGCCATATGATGTTTGAAACATGAATCGGAAAATGCACGAATAATGGTCATATACAAAGGGAAACAAACAGGAAAATATAAGTCGGCAAAAACAATATGGCAAAACAGCACTAGGCGGAATTAAAGCACAACAAGGATCGATGGGACATCACATTAAATGTGCCAACTGGAGACAACAAAGAAAACATAAAGGCAAGTATGAAACCACCGCAGATGCATTGAACCCATAGTGTGGTGCATTAAACGCATAATGGAGGAAGCATCCTCGACAAGCTTCGTGACAAGTCGATACAACACGCGAGGACGAGAGAAACTAGTCTATTCATGAAAGGAGCATAGAGAGAGAGTAATAACATCCAAAACAAATAGAGTGAGACCACATAGCTCACAGAAGTTATTATAACTCCGCAAACATTCAAAATTCACCATTATGTCACCAACAAAGCCAACAGAAGCAAGCCAGACAATCAAACTAACTAGGGATAAAACTAGGTCACGAGGATCGCTAGAAGATAAGGAACAATAGTAGTTGGAGATCATCAACATCGAAGAGATACCATCTCCATAGATGCTACCGGTGAACCCTACACCGATACTGGAAGAGATTCGACAACCACAAGTAGAGGCCATGAAAGTGGATACGCTAGGAACAACACATGCGCCTCAGAATGCGGAAGAATAAACCCAACAATAAGTGCAACAAGAAAGCATCGAAGAATCCCTAGAAGTTAACAAAACGACATAAAATATGGAAGCAACAGTGCAACCAGACGAGTCAAAAATGAACATCTCAGGTCAACCAATAGAGGAGACCACTGCAAATGACTCAGTTTGTCTAGAATGGTTGATGGGAGAACAACTGCAAGTTGTTGGAACTTCAAACCAACCATCGTAGTAGGAATATAGAGTTTAGATACCGAGCTCACCCTGTAAGAAACCTTTAGTAGAAATTGGTCTACCACGCATACCAGCTGGAGTACAGGTAGAACCAGAACTATTGGGTCACGTTGAGAAGATGAAGTCTTTCGACCATGACGTATTAGATGAAACCAAGTTCCCATATGTAACAACCTAAAAGTTCTAAACATCACTTTATTAATCATAACCAAATTAAATCTTAACTGAGACAAATAACATCAACCATCGTCGGTCTTCGGAACTTCTTCCGTCGGGATTCGGGAATCTTAACTGAGACAAATAACATCAACCATCGCCTACCTTTCTAACTTCTTCGATCTGGATTTCGGTCTAGTTCATGGTCTCTCAAGGTAATTCATGCATTGTGATCCTTCAAGTTCCGAACCCCGATGGTCAACGGTCAACTTTTCTTATGCCGGGTTTTATCGAAATCAAGCGTTAGCCGTCGATACCTCATGCGTACCAAACCTCGAAAGTATCGAAACCCTCGCATGCCACTGCCTCCCACTTATGTCTGGGATCCACCTTAACACGCCCTTTTGGGATTTCGCCGATCGCGAATCCAAAATGCAAGTTCCTTTGGTGTTGAAACCTCAAACGTCAACCCGATATGGGGATTTGACGCCGCTGCGGTCCTCTCCAGAGATCGACACGGCTCCCGCTACGGAAATCGCATCCGGATTTCAAAGAGGATAAACTCTGTTCTGCGGAGTCTCACGAATCACGTAACCCCGATCTAATGGGATCCTCCGCCACGTCCCGCCCCATCAACGCCTAGGGTTTACTCGGGAATCGCCATAGTTTATTCACTGCGAAATAAGCCACAAACTCCCGAAACCCCGATGCCTCCAAACTCGGACTCACCGAGATCTTCTGCCACGTACTTCCCTCATTTATCGACGACTCGGACAATTCGGGAGTCACGACTACGATTCCAAATGGCAGAATGCTTACTCACAAACGCCGGGTCTTCTATTTCGATGAGTCCTTGACTTGTTTGGGTCAAAGGATTAACCTCACACCTACCTGTGATCTAACGGCTTATCTAGTGGTCCGGGCCGAGATCTATGGCTGATTCTGGTATTCTCCTCGAAATCGAATTACTCGGACCCCGATTTTCTGAGTAAATTTGGTGACGGTTCAAAATATACTTTTGTGCCTCCTCTATTTTATAAGCAACTAATAAACGCTTTATCTAGTAAACTGAAGCAATAATTTCAGAGCCTAATGCTGACTTGGGATAACATATACCTTAACAACTTAGATTTTTTCATCAATTACTGAATTCATGGCATACAGAAATAACCCATAAGCATTGATTAAGTAAACTGAAGAACATCACTTCTAATATAATATTGAGTTTTATGACAAAAACTACAGCAGTTTAGAATTCTCATTTCCATAATGAGTCAGATAATAGAAGGAAATAACCCACTGGACTGGCACCGGATCTCGAGCAAGCACTTCTGGGCCAAGGTTCCTTGCTTCCCACTGAAAGTTGTTCACGCCTCGCTACTCACCCGCATCTGCCATAAAACACAAAATAATCAGCCTAAATTCCATCATTCACCCCGCCAACTAGGGAAAACGTCCTAGCTCCGTGATATCTACGGATATCCTGCCCCCGAGCCCAAAACCTCCAGCAACACGTGGCTCTCGATATGATACAACTAGTAAGTCCCGTGGTCTCTCTCTGAGCACACATGCCCTCACGCCCAAATTTCGCCCCTCAGGAAAATGGCAAAGATCGTTTTTCCTGCACCCATCCACTCCGATGGCCTGCACATCCCCCTCATCCCCTCCTTTTTCCTCCCGACCACCTCACGCAGCTACTCCTCACAACCACCCTCCAGTCTCCGTGACTGCTTCATTAACATTTTCCTATCGCTCAGATTTCTCAAGTTGTTCTCAAGACGCCACCTTTGGCGTACTCTACTATCCCTCGTTTACATTATTTTATTTTCCTTAATTTCTCACACAAGCCATTGAATGCATTCTACAGTTCGATTATCACACCAATAATCATGCTTAATTTCTTTAACCCCATTTTTCTTTATAATCTTTAACCATTTATTCAATTAGGGTTGTTAAATAATACACTCCACCCTTCAAGAAACTTTGTCTCGGAGTTATGCTGCCCGATGTTATAATGAAAAGGCATGACTCATACATTCTCAGCAATTAACTTTGACTATATTGGTAAGTAAATCTAGAAGTCCATACATTCTATTGTATATGCACAAGGAATACATGTGTAGCTAATACATGTAAAACTGCATGTACTAATAATCAAACCGTTTTTTTTAAATAACTTAAGTATGCATTCAATCCAAGTGTACCATGATAGTCTTTCATAAAAGACAACAATCATTAATTGTTTAAGAACTTCTTCAATCACAATTATTCGGTTTTATAATCTATTTTAGACAACTGGTTTAGTTAGATCATTGTGAATGTTCATATATATTCACATTTTCCTCATCAACTCCTACTACATGGCAGATCCTCTAAAGTCTCAACTATCACTCATCCTTCCTCTTCCTAACCTACTACTCACACCATCCTATCCGCCCTCTGCTAGACCATCTTGGAGAACCAACTATATTGAAGCATCAAATAGAACTGTAGTGGAAGTGTCGGCCACTCGACCAAGCTTCCTATGGGTGCAACTCCAGTTCTCATCACACGTCTAGGGGAGTTTGAGTTAACACTGTCCTCCTATGACTCGAAGTTTCTGAGGATACATGGTGGGAAACACATCCACCCCTCCTAACAGAACCAAAATAACACTCTACAATGGAACACATGTAAGCACCGTGTTGCTAGAGGTTTTGTCATCGCTCACAGTAGTTTTGCTGTTAGTACCAAAATCACTCAATAGCCCATGTATCATAGTAACGCATTCAAATCAATATAATTTCTTCATATACACTATTCATACCAATGCATGCTAATGAGCAAAGGGTCCTACTATTCATTTCCCATCATCTTTATCACTTGGCTATTTCATAGCCCATAACTCCGCAGTTAGTCTCAGAACACCATCTCATGCATTTCATTCATTAACATCATAAAAATTCCATTTTCATCATTTCCATTCTAGATCCCAATACTAATACATTAACATCAAGTTCTCCATTTGAATCTGATTACAATATCCACATCATACTTTCACACATTCATAAGATTATCCTTTACCAAAACATCATTCTAACTGCAGATTTGAACATTCAATTATTTCTCTTTCTCAATAATATGTCTCATTATTTACATCATCATCAATATCATTCATAAAATTTTCATCCACATAATGGTTCATATTTCATGCATCATTATCATCATCTAAACGCTCATAAAGTTCACATTCTCATAATAGTTCATAATTCATGCATCATCATCATTATCATCCGTGATATCAAAAAAAGTTCATAATTTAAAGTTTAAGTGTATCACTTAATGGTTTCAATATGACTGAAAATGTCGCATAGGTCTTCCTCGTGTAATCCCTACTGCCTAAGTCAAAAAAGGTGGTGTTACATACACTTCTTCGAGAAACATGTTCTCAAGTTGGTCAAAATAGCGATGGATAAACTTGTCATAATGTCTCGGCATCATCCCAAGTAGAAGATCCTAGGATATACTTGTCCCACTCGACCTTAACTTGGTCTACCGGATGGTTTCTGAGTTGTCGGACTCTGCGGTCCAGTATGCGTAACGGTTTTACCGTGAGTGTTCCCACGTCCAATACCTACAGTACCTTCCAATTTAGTTTATGTGATTCATCAAAGACATAATGACGTGAAAATCGTATTACATGAAATACATTATGAGTTTTATGCAAGTGGGGTAAGTGCATTTGAGACGATAGGTAACGGTCCAACTTTCTCTTAACCATAAATGGGCCTATAAAACCAGGTGATAACTTTGTCCTTTTCCGAATCAGAGATAGTACTCTTATTAGTTCGAGCATTTATTTGAAACCCCGATTCTCCCACCGTGATAACTTCGTCGACCGGTAAGATTCAAGATAGCTTTTTCACATCTCGTATTTCCTTTAGTCTCTCTCGGCTTAATTCGAATCAAATTGCCTTCTCCATTTCCCCAATCAATTTTGGCCTAACCGTTACTCGACTTCTATCATCCCAACTCAAAGGTGTTCTCAATGGTCTTCCATACAAAGCTCAGATGGTGGCATTCCTATGGAACTATGGTAACTGCTATTGTAAGCAACTACCAAAGGTAGGTACTTCTCCAATCGGGTTTATCCATTACATACATCCTAAGCATGTCTTCCATAACTGATTCACCCTCTCTGCCCGCCTATCCGCTTCCTGACAGCAAAGTTAAGTTCAACTGAGTCCTCAATGCCTAATTATAAACTGGTCCAAAATCTAGATGTGAATCGAGAGTCCCTATCGGAAATAATCTTTCGGGGTATCCCGGGCAATCGGATAACTTCACTTATGAATACTGCCATCAAGAATATCGTAAGTGTCTCTAACCGAATGAAATGAGCACTCTGGTTAACTTGTCCACTATCACAAGAATGGCATTGCGTTCATGAGGATGTGAGCGGCAATCCTACAACAAAATCCATCGAGATAACTTCCCACTTGGACGAGAACATCATGCGGGTCAGAGAGGCCTCGCTGGGTGTGGTGGTTGGCTTTCACTTGTTGTCACTCTAGGCATTTGGCAACGAATTGGACTACATCACGCTTCATGCCTCATTTTAAGAAGATTTTCTTCATATTCAAGGCATATCTTCATGACTCTGATGCGCCGCGAATATAGTGACCGTGGCTTCCTTCAAGATGATGCTTCAATATCCCCATTCTCGTGATGTACATTCTCCCTTGATATCTTAACAATCCGGCTCTTTCCAGATTATATCCTTCATAACTTGTCTAACTGCCTCTCTCTCGAGGTTTGGAGGAACCTTTAAATACCAACTGCCTCGTTGGAGTTGTGCCAACACTCGCCCTCAAACTGACTTTGAAGGTCACCAAGGAGAAGATACGTATGCTTCCTACCAAGGCATTCGCAACCACATTTTCCTTTCCCTTTATATACCTAAATAATGGGAAAATCGTACTCACCCATGAACTCACTCCATCGCCTTTGCCTAGCATTCAGATTCTTTTGAGTAAAGAGATGTTTTAAACTCGATGGTCTGCTTTGAGTTCAAAGTTTCGCCCAACAGTGCTCAAAGTTTCGTAGCTAGCATTACAAATTTTCCAATCCTAAGTCATGAGTCGCATAGACTCTTCATGTTTTTCAACTTCCTTGATGGTTAAGTTATCACTCCTCCATCTTGCATTAGCACTGCCCCCAAACCTTGTTTCGAGGCATCCGCGTGAAAACCATGAAGTCCTTTTCCATTCCGCACCAGAATTGGTGCACTCTGTCAAGAATTTAAGTTCCCCTAATGCACTATCACATTCTTCCGCCCATACTGACTTCTATACAGTAGCAGGATGGGTTTCATGGTTTTTGAAAAATCTCCATGTAACTCTGGTAATAACTCGCTAGTCCCATGAAGCTTCTCATGCCATGGGTATTTTTTGGCACTGGACACTCCATAAAGGCCTTTACCTTTTATGGGTCCAAAGAGATTCCCTTTGCCCTCGAAATGATGTGACTCTAAATAGTGGATCTCTTTTCTCGAAAAGAAGAGCATTCGGACAGCTTCCCATACAATTTGTTCTTCTAAGGTAAGACAACACTATTCGCAAATGCTCCTCGTGTTCTTCATTCTAACAGATGAGGATGTTACCTTAAAAATACTGTACAAACGTCCGTACTTCCGAATAATGCCGCTCATGAGGCTCATGAATATCGCTGCATTGGTCGATCCGGAAGGTACTACAACAAACTCGTAATGTCTAAATCGAGTGCCCGGAAGGCGCTGATATCACTTCCTTAATCCTCAACTCGATGATACCCCGACAAATCGATCTGAGGCCACCGCTTCCCTTCATCTGATCAAAGAGATCATCTATCCGCTGCATTGGGTACTTCCTATTTTTCATCGTAGCACGGTTCAAGTCCCCGTAGTCTATACACGTATGATCCATCCTTTCTTTACAAAATCACCGCGGCGCCTCTACAGGAACATCGGCCTTACTAGCCTCAGGTCTAGTAACTCTTTCAACCGCATTTTCAAATCACAAAGTTCTGACGCTGTCATTATTCGGTGAAATGAGTCTTGGATATTGGTTCTACACCGGTTTTAGCTCAATAGTAAAATCAAGATCCTCTCCCGAGGTAATCCTGGTAATTCATTTGGAAAACATCAAGAAATTCTGACAATACCGGATACCGGCTCCAATGAGGGTCCTTTCTTTCCATCACAACTTCACTACATAAAGTTGGCATCCTACCGTGCACGCTGACCTTCCTAGCGATATAAAGCGTAATGACACTTTCCTCGGTACACCCCGATCTCATTGGTCTTCCTTCATCATCAACACAAAGTACCCTCTTGCGAAACAATCTACCAAAACTCAGACGCGCCGCTAACCAACTATTCTAATACTAGTCATACCGGCCCCGAGAGCAGTGATGGATACCTTCAACTTGGTAGTGCACACCCTAGGTCTACTACACAATTTGGTCAAACACCGGCCCTACAGCCTTGTTTTTCCGGGCTTTCATTTCGGACTTGTTTAAGTCATCGCGTCAGGCTACCGTTCCCAATTTCTTTTCTAATGCAGATGGTGAATGAAACTATATCCTCACGCACTGCAATCAAACAAAATTTTAACATTAATGTGATTTAACGTACCTGTCGATTCCACTACGGTGGTTTGATGTTCAGCCTGGCGGTTGTTTACCGCTGCATAAATCTTGTGGCCGCTACTTGATCCTCCCACTGGTACCTTTCCTTATCTACAAATCCTTGTTGTAATTCTGGCAGTCCCTCTGGTAATGGGGGTCCTTTGCACCTCCAATAGGTAATATGAGGTGGGACCGGTGTACTATTACGTGACTGTTCCTGAAATGAGTTCCTCCCTCTCGAACCCCTGCCCCTACTAGATGCTCCATGACCGCCGGGCCCGAATGGCACCGTTGGCGATGAATGAGACGCCGCACTAGCTTCCATTGAAATCCCGTCACTGCCCCGGTACACTGTTACCATAAGGTGTGGCCTTGAGCCCCCTCCCCAAGAAAATGTCCTGATTCTTCCATTTAACTCGGCGATGCGGAAATGTCTACCTTGCACCCCCTACTAAGTTCAAGTATTCTTCCACGTAACGCGCATTTACCACCGCCAAGCATCAAGACGCGTTTCCACATCCTGCCATGGTACGGATTTTAGGGTTCAAACCATAGACGGAGCGATCTGCCGTTGGTCGGTATCCATATACCACACATATTTGACTAATTCCATAAATTGGATCTCACACTCTTCCATCAACAAATTTATTCCTTGTACTAAGGAATTAAATGCCCCTACTTGTTGTTCCTCTCGAGTATGCCGGTAGATATTTCCTCCTGAACCTTCCCTCGAAAAGCTCCCAAGATACAGTGTCCGGGGTAAAATGCAGTTTTCTTTCCAGGTTGACCCACCAGTTCAAAGCGCTATCCCTTAACTGGAAAAATTGCCATCTTGGCCTTTGAATTGGATCGTATTTCTTAAGGCAAAACACCTTTGTCATGCTTTCCAACCATGTTCGCTCACTAGCGCTGCACTTCCCAAAGAAACTCGAATTTTGATCTTCTGTAACTCTCGTGATGTCTCCGGGTGGAAGTTCTCCCTTGAGTTTTGAGGTTTCGGATTACCGGTTCCTGATGGTGAGGGTTCCACTTCAGCCTCCACCTGTTGGCGCCCTTTTAATGTCTCGTTAATAGCTTCCAACGAAGCGTAGTATGAGGGCGGGTTCGGGCGGTGGTGGTGGTGGTGGTGGTGGTGTCGATGGTGGTGATGGTGTGGGTGACGCTGGTGGTGGCCGGTTTATCGCCCCTCGGCCACTCTCTTCGAGTCCTCGCCATCTTGTATGATTTAACCTCAGTGATCACCCCAAAGTAGTGTGGGTGAGTTTAAGGACGTCTCACGATGGTGCTACTCAAACTTGTAGGAAACAGTGGTTGGGCATAAGTTTTTACTTGTCTCAGAACAGACGCTACCTATAGTTCGTGTGATTGGCTCGGTCAAGGTTAGGTTTAAGCATCTAAGCTTGCTTTGTTCGCTTGCGAAAGAACTATTGGTTTCCTCGCACTGTGATTACATTAGCCTTGTGATTTACTCACCACTTCCTAGTGCATGCACCACCAGCCTAAGTCTTTAATCAACATTAAAAAGTTTTAAGGTAGGCTAAACTTACATTTAATTAAATAACAAACTTTTCAAAGAATATTACTATACTAATTTATCTTAGCTTAAATTTAAGTAAAATTATCTTGTCTTTTATATCTATATAATTATTTGATACTAATTAATTTAATTTATTCTCATTATTTAATGCTTTAAACTATACATATAAAATGATTAACGTTCTCCCATAGGTGCGAGCACGCATGGGTTCCACGTGCTCGTCTGGCTTCCTCAAGTTCCTTTGTATCTAACCTCAACATCCTACACCTGTCAGCTCCTTCGAACTCCCCACGCGTCCTTACTCTGTCCCACTATCTCATCCGCTAGCACTTGCCTTGCAACATTCTTTGCCCATCATAGCTCTTCCTCTGCTCTGCTCAGAGGTTTCCAGAATCTCCCTCGCCATGGCTCACATCCTCACTACCGTTCTGAGCACTTTGCTAGCGCTGGTTAATGTTGTATGTGCTCCTTTTCGTTTTATAGTAACCAAGTGCAGTGATATGGCCACTGACATGATCCAGAACCTGGAGTCCAGTCTTTCTGAAATATTGGGTATCAATCCCCTGTCTGTACACGTTGTGGAGCTCGCCCTCAACTATGGTAAGGGTACAATTCAGTCATGGTTTCACTACCTTCATGAAGAACGTGGGGTTATGCGAATTGAGGATTTGCACAAACCGTCTTCCTGCCGTGGTAATGAACGGTAAATTCCTCTTTTGAACAAAATGATTTTGCTTGAAATACCCGTTCTGTACGAATTTTGTTGTTCTCTTTTGGTTTATTTTCTCTGTAAATAAAATTCATTCACCTATGTAAACTACTTGTTATATGC
>SNQJ01S0127520.1:26436-38339 GCA_010110895.2 Picea sitchensis | reverse complement strand
CGTGCCCCCTCCCTTCTCCTCGTGTCTTCCCATCAACTGTTTGTACTCACCTTATATCATGTGGAGCTTCACTCGCCCCTCTTGATGTTCGCCCGTATACTCATGGCATCAACTTCAACTCTCTACCCTTCGTGAACTCAATTCAGCTCGTGGGTGGCTCTAGCACCCTGTTCCATCAAGGGAACGTCGCTTCAACAATCATGGCTACTCCAACTATTTTTCAGTGCCATCACATTGCAGTTCAGGACACTCTGATCACATTTTGGTTGGTACTCTCTCCCTACTTATTCTGACTGCGTGCATTTTTTCTACAGTGGCTTCCTAATCAGTCTGCTTCTGTGTCTTTGCGTCAATATGTGGTGAAGATCAAGAGCCCCCTGCTCTTTTCTGACTTGTGTATCGAAGGAACTCTGAGAACAATTCCTCTCATTACGCACAGATGTTAGAAGAGCGGAGGAGTGCATAGACTCTCGTCACCGTGAGTTTCAACAAGAAAATCAGGGACTGCGAGAGGAAATGGAGAACCTGCAAGCTCAGTTGCAACAACAAGAAATATTGCATTACTAGAAGTTGACAATTTCCATCAAGGGAATTAACAGGAAAACAAAGCAACTCAGAGTAGTTTACCAACAATTGGCAAACCCCACAGTCCACCCGCAACAACCAGGGAATTCTATCAACTTTGGTGAGTTAAGGCTCCCGTCCACCTTTCACTCAACTACCAGCAATGACCACCCTTTGGCCCCTTCAACGCCAGGACAAACAACATTTCATCATTCAGAGGTGAATCCAGCGGCACCACAAGTGGAACAACACGAAGATCCAGAGCCTCCTCTAAATCATTAGTCAGGTTTTAAATGAAATGTAAAATCTTGTTTCTTTTGAACATGTGTTTTGTCATTTTTACTTGGAAAAATAGTAGCTCTTTTGGACTAGTTGTACCATCTTCTCTAGATTTCCATAAACAATTAGACTCTCATGAAAGAAGCAAAGGATTTTTCACTCTTCCATATGTAATTTTTGTAGATCTGATGCTCTTTTTTTATATATAAATCCCCAACCGTTTCTGTTAAAAAATAAATAAATACATTTGATGTCAAATTAATGTAAAAAATACTCTATTTTAATGTCAAATTTGTGATGCCCATAGGGGTGTAGACCAATTGGCAAGTGTCGTTTAAATGGAAGGAAATATGTAAAAAGAGGTCTCAAGGTCGATTCTCACCCCGATTTACCTGTGCTCCATTCTTGTGGGTTGCGTGGAAACACCTGGGGTTATAGCAGTAGTGGGCGGGTATCGACACCGTGTCATGCAAGTACGAGAACCACGAGTTGTCGATTCCCCCAGTAAAAAAAAAATGTCAAATTTGCGATGTAATTACAATTGTTGTTTTAAAATTTATTATTATTATTAATTTAATTATCTTTGTTTATTGAATTATTATTTTTAACTAATTTAATTAACTAATTACTATTAATATATATATTTGGGACCAGTTAGTATTCTATTCTATTTATAATATACAAATTTTTTTATAGGTGGAGCCCATTGTAGCTTGCCATCGGGGAAATCAGAATTGCAGTTGTTAAAAAAATAGTCACATTGTTCTTAATGATGACATGAGGATCTTTTTCTTAACAGAGTTATGTTGAACTCGACTATATTGAAAACTATAAATAAAAAATTAGATAAGTTGAGTCTACTAACGTTCCTAGATCAGATTAAGTTTAGGGTAGAATTAAGAGGGAACTAAGAGCTAATGGGGCATAACCTGGTCCTCTTCTTTAGTATTTGAAATGACAAGAATGGGTACCTAGTTGGAGTCAGTTTGATTTTTTGGCTCTCAACTGTTCTTTGCATGTTATTGTGCCCACCCCAATGTCTCCATATTCCATAAGAGTTTGACTAGGGCCTCTTACTTTTTGTAGAGGAAATTTAGTCTACCCAAGATTCGTTGTATTCCTATCTCATTCACCAATTGGTTAGATAAGGTTTTGATGCGCCTAAAGATTTGTTCCTCAAACAATTGAGCCACAATGGATTTGGTGTGCTGATAAAAGTCAATTTTCCTAAAATATTTCGTATTACAGCTCCTAGAAAACCCTATATATGAGATCCAAGTCATAATTTTTGCATCAATGTCTTTGGATGAGGTGTTGCCTCTTTTCTCTCAAAATCTTTGTTCCATTTCCTCCACTTCATATTTTATGTTGGCATGAAAACCTTTGTAATATATCAAAGTCCCCTCCCTGGCTTCTCTTTTTTCTTTGGTGAGTTCAATAGGCGCTGACTTGCCTTGCCTTGGTCTACCCCTTGTAGTAGGTTCACTAGAGCAACTATCCACCACAAGATCCTTTTATTTTTTCCTATTAGGCATGGTATATGCTATGTGAACTGTGAGTTGGGAAGGGGATGAGAGATATAAAGTTGAATCAATCTTGATATTTTCTTTGCTTTTGTTTGAAGGTCGGTGAAATTTATTTAGGAGAGATTGAAGATTGGCTATGAATAAACGAGAAGCCCCTTTCTTGGAAGCCTAATGGGACAAAATTCCACTTAGGACCCTAAAAAATTCAATAACATTTGAGATGAATAGAGCTAGGGAGATAGAGGCATGCTTGTAAAACCAAACAATGAAAGACTAGATCTTGTTTCATCCCACAAACCCACTCACCTCCATGATAAGATATTGTGGTGCCTTGAGGGTTCCAAAACCATTCATAATATCTCTTTTCTTGTCAGTTGTACCAGGGATGACATTTGAAGAGAGACACAATAACTCCTTATTTTTGCATGTGTTAATCCTTGTGCTTTCACACCTAGACCATCTCATTTGCTCATTTTTCACTGCGAATGCAAAACCTTTCATACCAGCGATGTGTTGCTTGGCATGGTTCTCACATGTACCCCTTATAAATCTCTTCATGATGACAACACGTCACATATCACTCTATTCGGGGATTAATAATAATGATAATAAATTTAATAATAACAACAAATCATTATTAATACAAAATTTATTATCTATTAATTGTTATTTTTATAATATTTAAATATTAATGAGATTGATGATTAGTATTTAAGCCTATTTCAAAACATAGTGATCATGAGAGAGAAACCATATATATATATATATATATATATATATATATATATGCAGTAACCCATTGAAATTCGTTGAATTTCACACCACAAGAAGAAAAAACCGTGTATCCATAAATGTAATAACTCTCTGTGGGACGTTCTGTAATAATATTTACTCAAGTGGCTGGTGCATTGGTAATCCCAAATGGCACCACCACAAATTCGTAGTGACCATACCTTGTCCTGGAGGTCGTCTTGTGGATTTATTCATATTTAATTCGGACTTGATGTTATCCAGACCTCCGCTGAGTCTCATGTTGTAAACACCTCAGTATTTCAGCCACCCATAGATCTATCTTGGGTGAGACTGCGCAGTACACTCTATGTGTTGCGTTTTCTTCTGGTTCACCAGAGGGGCCGATATTTTTGAAGGGATTTTGTTGGGAAGATTATTAAATCTCAACCAAGGTCAATATTTGATGGTAAATTAGAATCATAATACCCCATAAATAATACTCAATACCAATAAAAGAGAATATAATAGCCAACAAATGATTCTATTGCTAGTCATGTGGAAAAAAATGGGACTGAGTATGTGAGATTTGGGGAATACAGGTTAAAAGAATGTCGAATTGGGCAACAAGTTGTTGGAATGAGAATCTAGAAGGGAATGTTGAGACCGTGGAATCTAATGAAGGCAGAGATAGAGAGTTGGTTGAAGACAAACGAGTTAGATTTTGCACAGAAAGATATCAAAAATCCGAAGGTAACACCACGCAAATATCAAGACAAGTACGTATTCAGTGACTTGCATGAAGTATTTTTCTGTGATCTCCTGCATATATTGAAGGAGTGGATAAAAAGATTGAAAGAAAACCATCCTACAAATCATATTAGAAAGCTAGAGTGGAATCTTGAAGAGATTGCGCAATTACAACAAGTTGATAATAAGTTTACGTGTGCAGTAGATTTCTGGTTAGACAACATTGTTGCAGGATTTATCACAGAATTTGCGGTAGATACAATGAATTTGTACAACGCAACTAAAAAAGAGTTCTTGAAGGGACCTTGAGGTAGGCACATCTGATCTTTATATAATTTCATCAAGATATTACTATATAACAAAGGTGTAATGACGATGGAGTCAGACAACTAAAATTCCCTGTGTGCATGGGGGAAGGGGGGAAGCACTAATATGAGAAGGAGAAATGGAAGGAGAAGGGGATGAAGGAAAGAAGGAGGAGGCCTTGGACCCAATTATGATGGAATAAGATGAGATCAAGTGTATCATGGCAACAACTAGAAAGATGCACAGTGGAGTACCCTACCAATATAAGGTGAATACCAAGAAGAGAGTTGTAGCTGCAAGGGAAGGCTTGGCAAGTGATGAAGAATAGGTAGAGGATCTCCAGGATGTGGAGCATATTGAGGAAATCATGTGCGCGACATATGAGAGGAAGATGAGAGGCCCAAGAGAGGAAATAGAAGGCAACACTCCTATCCATATCAGTGTTAGTGTGGAACCCATAAACCCATGTGTGACTAATACACGAAGAAGAACACCACCATTTAGACAACCGAATTTCGAGAGAAGGAAGACAACATGAAGTAAATATATACAAGGAAAAATAACTAGGGGAGCCAGTTCAGGAAGTAGTAGCCAAGTATCTACACCACGCATAGGTAGTAGTTCAACATTCATGATGGCAGGACATGATCCCACCATCAGGTTACCCGAATCCAAAGGAGAGGCGTCAGAGGACCCGAAGAAGCACCTGTTATCTGTAAAAAGATCTGGGAAACAAAATAGATCACATACGAGGACACTAAACTGTCACAATTAACTATCACACCAATATATTGCGCACTGGCTTGGTATATGAGTTTAGCTGCAAACAATTCGCCAGGGACAACCAGAACGATTAGAGATATCAAGAAGCTGCTGATAAATGAGTTCTAGAAGCCTATTTCAAAGGATCAATACATGAAAGAGNCACCAATATATTGCGCACTGGCTTGGTATATGAGTTTAGCTGCAAACAATTCGCCAGGGACAACCAGAACGATTAGAGATATCAAGAAGCTGCTGATAAATGAGTTCTAGAAGCCTATTTCAAAGGATCAATACATGAAAGAGATGATAGAGATTAGACAGAAACTAGGAGAATCTGTATGGGATATTGACCAGAGATTCAAAGGAATGAAGGGAAAGCTAAAATATGTCATGACAAATATGCATCATAGGCATCTATTCGTCAATTCACTACTACCACACTTGAAATATCCATTGCTCCACCAAAGGTTTAGACACGGGTAGAGGCTCTACAGGAAGCCCTACAACTGGAAGAAAACTAATACCAAAAGAAAGATCCATACATAGAGGAGTTGAAGGAGGATATGAAGAACTTAACGTTCCAACTAAACCAAAACAAAGGTAAAGACAACACATAAGTCGTTTGGTGTACCACATGTAGGATAGAAGGACACCATAAGAACGAATGTCCAACATTCACGTAGTACATGGCAGTAGGAACATCAAATACATTGCCAACAGGAGGACTATGGTGTGAGATCAGTAAGAAACATGGTCATGATCCATACTACTTCCCAATGATGCAGAAGTACCAGACAGTACTGAAGAGCTTGTATTGCAACTTTTGCAAGTTAGTAGGCCATGATTACAAAGATTGCATAACCATGGACCTTATGAGGGAAATAACATCAGTTGCATATAGGGTGCAGGAAAAAATGATGAATGGGAAAGTTGCACCTCAGTTTAACCAAGTATCATCCCGTACAACAATGCGCAACAACATTATAACACTGTGCAACAACAATATAACACTGCGTAGTCGTAGTATAATACCGCACATCCACACTATAATACTATGCAGTATAACCAGGTGCCTCAGTATAACGCCCTACAAGGGGATCGAGATGGATATAGAGGTGGAGGAAGAGCAAGAGGAGGCTTTGTAAGAGGTAGAGGACTAGTGGTATGCCACAATGATCAACAACCAAGACATTATGCAAGAGAATGTCCACTTCCACCAACGACCTATATGTATTGTCGTGTATCAGATCATGACATGGAAGAATGTCTGACACTATTAGGGAAGATCCAGGAGAAGAGGAATCAAAACAATCATAGTGTTCAGTGGATATCAACATAAACGAGGGATGAATGAAGAAACATCAACATAGTTACACGGGGAGGAGCTAAAACATGGAATGACATAGTAAGACAAGAGCCAGTACAACACCAATGGGTGAAAAATAATGACAAACCAAAGAAGTAGTTTGATGCATAGAACGAGAAGGAGATATTCAAGCAATCTAGACAAGAATTCATGAAGCCATAAATTGCATTGACATCAACTACGTAGTATAGTAAGGAATTACCAGTGTACGGGATGCCTCCATCGCTGGATCACACCAAAGAAACACAACCACTGGGACAAGTAAGTACCATTAAGGGTTTTTTGCAATCCTGGGTTAGACTACTAAATGATCCATCCTCTGTTAGAGTATTACAAAATATGATAGAAATATGTAGCATAGAGGTAGAAGGAAAGCTAGAACAGAAAACAGTTAATCATATGCATACAAGAAGAAGAACAAACAGGGAATTCAGACTGAACGCCAACATTGGAGATTTCAACATGGGAGATACTATACTGGATTTAGGATCCGAAGTAAATGTATTACCTAGAAATACATGACAATGTATGGGAGAACCCACATTAGGATATTCACCTGTTCAACTGAAACTAGCAAATCAACACAAAGTTCTACCAATTGGAAGACTAAAAGGAGTGAGAGTAGATCTGTATGGAGTGCAAACTAAATGCGACTTTGAAGTAATCGAGATAGTGGATGGCACAACACCTTATTCATAATTTCTTGGCTTGGATTGGGAGTTTGATAACCATGCCATAATAAACTTAAAGATGTTGAAGATGACCTTTGAGTGAGGAGAATACAGAGTCATTGCGTCATTGGACCCATCAGAAGGGGAAAGGTTTGTAGAACCTACTTTCTTGGACCTGGAGGAAATTAACCAATTGTACAGAACAA
The DNA here is from genome assembly GCA_010110895.2 of Picea sitchensis. Taxonomy (NCBI): domain Eukaryota; kingdom Viridiplantae; phylum Streptophyta; class Pinopsida; order Pinales; family Pinaceae; genus Picea; species Picea sitchensis. Next base: position 31,177 of record SNQJ01S0127520.1, on the reverse strand, counting down.
CTGTGCAAGATGAATATTACGTGAACCCAACTACAGATGGGGTACTCATTTGGTGAAGCATCACCTCATGTGCGTCAGACTTAGATACGGGATTAGAAAATTGGCAGCAGAGGTTACATGAAGTCTCCACAAGAAGATGCGCAAGAATAGACCACACAGTAAGATGGGTAGGTATGGAGATAAGGGAACCTCCCAGCTTCCATGGGGTGAATGAATTAGAAGTATTCTTAACACGATACGAAGATGAAGTGATAGAAAATCATAGGCTCTTATCCGTAGATATAACACTCAAGGAAACACCTACAAGATGGTGGGGTACGCACAAAGAAATAGTTAAGGACTGGTACCAATGTAAGTGGTTACTGTGCATTAGGTTTGATGCAGGACAAGTAAGAAACTAGCTGCAGAAATATGAAGGACAGGGGGCACCAATATAACACTTGGAGAAGTGCAAAGCGCTATGGAAAATGAAACCACCAGAGGACTGGCCCCATCAATTTGTTCACACATTAGAAGGAATCCCAATGAACTGGTATACAGACTAGGAACTGCGTTGAGGAACTACGAGCTAGCCAATATTACAACAGAACTTTACAATCACTTTCTGATTTGAGCATGAGAACCCAAACATAGAAGAAACACTTAAACAAATCATAGGGGTGATATTCATTAAAGAACCGAAAGTTGAACTCATGATATAATAACAACAACAACAAAAGACAGACAGTAAAAGAACTACTATCATGCTAACACATGCAAAAAGAAGCAGTAGATGAAGATGACCCGCATGATATTCAGATTGAGGAAGGTGAAGGCGAAAGATAAGTGGAGGGTCCACTGTTGAAATAAGAAGTAATTGTTGCGTCAATCAAGGTGAATAAATTCAACATTGAGACAGTTGAGAATCCCAAAATGGCCAACATTGGAGACTATCGGGATGAGGAAACAGTGGAAAGAATAACATAGTTACTGCACAAGTACAACAACATGTTCCCAACAACGTTCACATAAATGAAAGGCATAGCAGGAGAGCTAGGAGAAATGAAGATACTACTCAGAGCTGAGGCAAGACCGATCATACAATGACCAAACAGACTAAACCCAATATATAAGAAAAAATTCAAAGATGAAATCGATAGGATGTTGGAAGTTGTAACCATAGAACCTGTAGAGGAATTTGAATGGGTAAGCCCGATGGTAGTTCATGAGAAGAAACAAGGGGGGATAAGAATATGTGCCAACTTGAGGAAGCTGAATGATTCATGCCTACATGACCCATTCCCTACTCATTTCATAGATGAAGTGTTGGAGAACGTAGGAGTACATGAAGCTTATTCATTCACTGATAGATTCTCAGGATACCATCAGATCAAGATAGTATCAGAAGACAGATACAAGAATAATTTTTCCACAGAATGGGGATCCTACTGGTATACATTCATGTGATTTGGACTAAAGAATTCACCAACAATATTTTCCAGAGTAGTCATAGTTGCATTCAAAGAATTCATCCACTGGTTTCTAGAGGTATAATTGGATGATTGGACAATCTATATTCTGTTGAAAGACCATGTAGGGATGTTGAGGATGATGTTAGAAATATGCAGGAAGTGTCAGATATCGTTAAATAACAAGAAGTGCATCTTCATAACACCTTTTGGGATACTATTGGGCCATATACTATGCAAGCAAGGCACTCTACCTGCTTACAGGACTGATCTCGTAGTCATAACTCATACGGATGCTACCCTCTCTTTATGGGAACAACCAACAAGGGTCACTCTTGGGAATTAGCAATAGTCCCAAAGGACTCCTCTTAATCTTTCTTAAACAAATTATCCTTGCTGTCGATTCTAACCATTATAGGTCAGGTAATCTGACCCTATATATTTTCATCAGTCCTCTAAATCGTGAGGAGTTATATGCTCAGGGTTTATTCTTTTAATAATGTAGTAATTATAACTTTCTAAGGATCCTACCAGTCCTTACGAGATTTCCCGAATCATGAAGGAGTTCTTCATTTGGATCTTAAGTTCTCACCTAACCATCCATCTCAATTGCAAGAGACTCTACCTGCTTTAGTAGGTAGCCATCGTCACACTATAAAAGAACAACTCAGTTCATGTCCCTTGTCTGACTCGTGCAGCTTCATAGCACAATTCATTCCACCTATGTTATTCACACTACGGTCTTATCAGTAATACTGATCAGTGCATTCCTACTCCTATAAGAGTAGTTACCATTTTAACAGAGGGGTTAAAGAAATTCCCAATTTACAGTTTCATTATGTGGTCCTTCTTCTTAAAGAGAAAATGCAGATAACAATGTCTCTTTACGCGGCTCGTACATGAGCCCAAGCAGACCAAGTGTTGTAACCATGCTCTGATACCAATTTGTAACAAACCCACTACGGCATAATGAATTTTTCGTCTTTTTCTTCGAGGGACATAATCCCCGAGACTTCTATGGAGCCTAGCGCAGACCATCCTTTCCCTTATCCTCCTCCAAGCGACCACAACCTGGCCTTAGCGCAAGCGCCTTTTGTACCTCGTGAGTTGGGAGTCAAGGCTCTCGACTCCTCTTTCTCCAAATGTCGATACCCGAGATGCAATATGGGTATGGATCCTTCCTCACTAGCGCCTGCTACATGTAACCGTAGACTAGGCCAAACACTAGCACCACTTGCAACTTCGCTAGTTGAGGTGTTGAGCCCTTGTGCTCCTCCTTTGCGAAATCCCGAGACGCAAGAGGTCAACGTTATGTGGGCCCTACCAAAGAGACGCTCACATGCCACTTGTCTCCTCCGCTGTACTCTGCTCACGAGCTGTGTCGCTGTCGCCCGTCGCACGTGGCCTTGGCTCTCGACGTTTCGCGGCCTTAACAATCAGGGTGCAACTTCTTCATCCTGCGAAAACCCGAGCCACGATAAGTAAGCAATGGGTCACTCACCTCTTAAGCTAAATACTAGCACTACTTGCATCTCGCGNGTGTTGAGCCCTCGTGCTCCTCCTTCGTGAATTCCCGAGATACGATAAGTCAACAATGGGTTGACTCTTTCCCAGGCGACATGTGTCCATCACCTGTCACTCGCTCCCACCTTTAACTGGGCGTTTGTTGTAACGCCACCTGTCAACCACGCGATCCCCACCTAATGGAGGTGCCACGTGTTCGCATGAGCCCTCGGTGCTCGGCACTTCACGACTTCTACAGTCGAAAAGAAACTCTCTCAAGTTCTGAACCCACGATAGGTGATAACCACGAAAGTTCTGATCCCACGGTTCTCCCGTGGCCTGGATCCAACGATCACGATCATGTCGCGATCTCGCAAATTGTGAGTTCATGCAGTCCTACCCTTGACCACTCCAAGTTGCGAGTAAGCGAAATGATACTCTCCTGCCTATACAAAGGCTAAGATCGACAGTTAATAGGGCTCCGTTAGATCCTTGGATCTACAGTCCCGATTCCTTTGCTACTTGCGAAGGCTGAAAGGGGTCGAGGCATTAACACCTACGTTCATTCCTCCAATATAACGGTCGTGACAAACCTCAGATCCCCCGAAAGGATATCGTCCGTTCATCTAACAAACGAAAGGGTACTCTCCTTTAGTATTTGAAACTCGCTATCCTTCTTGAGCTTTGTCAGCTATGAAAGACTTGAGAGCTTTGTGCTCTGTCCCCTGGACTTGACTCTTAGAAGAGTCTTTAGTACAACTATTCATCAAGGGGTTCTGGGGTTCTATTTGATCGCAGAGGGCCTATGCATATCAACACTACCTTTCATGAACTTAACAAACTTCGTCCTCCAAGGAACTCAGAACGACTAGGTGAGTAAACCATCGTACATGTGGCTACACCTAAGGTCGACGAGCTCACAGTTCGTGGCTCTAGCTTAAGACGCTACATAACTCCAGAATTTATGAGAACAAGTCATGTCCGACCCATATAATTCCTTACTTTCCTAATTATACAACCAAGAAGAAATAGAAGGGATACAGTATATCCATTAAGCATTCATTCACATTCCTGAAAGCATGCACAGTATAACCAATTCCTACACAGTGACAACTAAGTTACACAGGGTAGGAAATCACTTATCTATTATAGGTTGCCGCCAACCAACTGATTGTGGGTGTTCGTCCTTCCACCAAACCATAGGCTCAGAGGCATTCATTCTTAGCACTCTGGCCACCCCCGTGCCAAGCCATGATATCACCAAGGAATTATCACAGTTCTCGAGAGTTCTCTCTTTGTTTTAGCTTCTGTTCAGGTCATGTTTTCTGCAACTCGGAGCTTTCTCACTCGGTTGTGGCCTGGACGAGGTTTCTCAGATGCTCTTCGACATCAAGCTTGCGACCTTCTGTTCATGATTTGTTGGAGAGCTTCGCGCCTCTCCCTTGTGAGCTTCCACCCTTGTCTGGCGCCTCCCTTTCCCGTGTGTGTGTGTCCCTCTTACTTGGGAAGGTTTTTGCTGACCTATCTGGTTCCTTCTGTCAGAAGGAAGCTCAGGTCTGCAAGTCCCTGTGGTACTTCAGACTGACAGCCCATGTTTCCATTCATGGGGGTGGTTGGTGATTCAACCACCGGTCCTTTCTTCATTGATTGGTTTTCTTTCCTTGGGATCTGAAGGAGGCTTGCCATCCTTATCAAGGCAGATTTGGGGTTATTTGATACATGAACCCTCTCTTATAGTTTTCACATTCTTCCTCTAGTGATATCATGGCCAGTACTTTCAAGGCTTCACC
>SNQJ01S0127517.1:0-18854 GCA_010110895.2 Picea sitchensis | reverse complement strand
GCTTTCACCATAAGGGGACCACTTTGGAGTTCATCCATATTTACTTCTTATCAACCATGACAAAACAATAATGAGTCATATTTACATCAAACAATATTGGGTCCATTACCCAAGCCTTTGTGCTACGAGGTTTTTTTCAAGGGTTGACATCAATGACAACCAACCTTAATCAACACATGTAGTTGGTTGTCTCTATGCAAATGGGTTGGCATTCAATTTGGTGTGCTCCCCTTATTGGCAACAAATGATTAAGGCAGTCAATGAAGCGTCAAAAGGGTACAAGAGCCCTAGTTATGAAAAAGTCTACACCACTTTGTTAGCTTCAAAAAAACAATGTGGATAGACAATTATAGTCAATCCGAGAGACATGAACTGAAACATGGGTTTCCATTGTCTCTAATGGATGGAGAGACCAAATAAACCAACCTTTGATTAATGTTATTGCAATATGCCCCCAAGGGGCAATGTTTTTAAAGGCTATTGATTGCAGTGGAGTGGAGAAAGATGCAACATTCATTTCCACAATTCTTATTGATGCAATAGAAAGTGTAGGGCCACATAATGTTGTCCAAGTAATCATGAACAATGCACAGGTTTGTAGAGTTGCAGGCTTAATTGTGGAGGGTCAGTATGATCACATCTTTTGGACTCCATGTGCGGTACATTCATTGAACCTTATGCTTGCGAAGATTGTCGAGATTGGGTGGATCAATGAAATATATGTAGCATCAAAGGAGATCCAAATGTTCATCACCAATCATTCCATGTCCCAAGCCATATATCGAGGTTTCACAAAGTTGGAGCAACTCAAGGTACTCCATTTTTAATCAATATTATTTGTATTATGGTTTTTTAATTTTTATAATTTAATTGTATTTGTTTTCTAACTTTAGATTTGACTTTTCAAAACTTGTAGGTTGTCGAAACCCATTTTTCCTCCCACACTTTAGTCATAAAGAGGCACGTGGAGGTCGAACAAGCATTATAGGTGATGGTCATCGACCCTCTTTGCGAGTCGTGGAGAACTTCCTCTTCTAATAGAGGGAAAAAAATCAAGTCTATCATTCTTGATGATGTAAGGTGGGACAAGGTCCAATACCTTATGCGGTTTACAGAACCAATTCTGACCATGATCAGGACATTTGACACACATATGCCTTGTTTGGGGGAAGTCTATGAAAGCATAGATAGTATGCTAGAGAGGATAAGGGACATTATCAAAGCCAATGATGATGATCCCCTTGAACTATTTTAACATTAAGTGAAGGAAATAGTTACCAAAAGGTGGAACAAAATGACAACGCCATTACACGTTTTGGCCTATGCACTATACCCCAATTATTATCATTCCAAATTTTTCTCTTTACCAGGTAGAACAACGTCAAACAAGGATTTTGAAGTGGTACAGGGATATAAGACAGCTTTGAAGAAAATCTATAGGGATGTTGGAATGGCAATGGAAGTACGTGAGGAATTTGAAGCATTTGCACAGTCCACTGGTAACTTTTCAGATCCACTAGCCATGGATGATAGGGGGCATATGGATCCTAGTACATGGTGGAGCTTCGATGGTGGGGATAGCATTCATCTCTCAACTCTAACGACAAGGTTGTTATCATAGGTTGTCAGTTCCTCATCAGTTGAGATGAATTGGAGTACATATGGCTTCATCCATTCAGTGAAGAGAAACAGACTGGGAGCAAGGAAGATTGAGGATCTTGTGTATGTTCATTCCAACCTCCACCTTCTATCACATTCCAGTCCGGAGTATAAGAAGGGTCCAAACAGAATGTGGGATGTGGAACCTGAGATCTTTGACTTAAACATGACACTTAATGCCATGACTCACCTCAACCTACTTGAGGATGTCCAACCACCAATGCGGACTTCTGCTATAGCTTCCAACATTCCCAGACACCCCTCGTCTATTCATGATGTAGAGTTGCAATATGTAGATGATGAGGATGTAGACCCATTTCAGGATATGTAGTTGGACCTATTGTACACTATCATACTAGTAGAGTGTTTTGTGATGAGACACTTAATTTTGTATTTAATATTACCCTTTTTATATAAGACGATGCATCATGATTTCAGTCTACACAATTACAAATTATCTAATGATCTCAGTGCTACTGTTGTGATTCATGAATGGTTATGATTCTTAACTTTGAATATATTTTTAAAATTTTTTAAATATTATTATACTTTTTGTACGTGGCGTTTCCAAGCCATATCCAGATCCTAGCTTTTCAAAAATTTGACAAATTCATATCTGTATTCGGATCCGGATCTGTATCTGTTTTCTGGTAACATAGATGGAAAGTGGCAAGTATGGTAGGGAATGGACGATGACTCTTCAAGGAACCACCAAGTATCAACATATCCCCAAGGGTAACCAACTTACTAGGACACAATGACATCCCCCCAAGGTTTAAATAAGGCAAAAGGCATAAATTCCAAGCAAACGTTCTGAAATCAAGAAAGATTCTTTGCAACACATTTAAATGCTTCAAATATCAGAGTGACACTTACCATGATACCTAGACAAATACTTCCCTCGTTTTAGCATATTGGGTGAAGATCCGACACAACGGATGCTTCCCTTGTGACCTCAAGGGATCCTATAGCAAGCTAGAGTCAAGTCTACGGCCCCCTATCTTGCTCACTCAATGAGATAGGCTAGGTCTAGGAGAGTAGAAAGGTTAAAGTAATTGGTCGACATGTGTGAAACAAGAAGTATTTCAATGCATATAGTAGTCAATTACCAAGTGAAATCATCTACTAATCACATCTAGACACTAGATATCAAGTAAATATGATTACTATTGTAAAATTGCAGCAGTAAACTAGTGTATATCAGCAATATGTATTTTACAACAGCAACAAGAAATCAGCCCAAAAAAAATGGCAATTATATCTTACAATTAAGCCTTCAATGAGTAGATCAATATCCAATAACCAAACAATATTTCTGAGCTAATTTTACCCCAATATTAAGTAAGTTATCAACAATTAGTCAAGCCCTAATGGTTGTAGCATGATAAGTTTGTAGCTCAAAAGGTGTCTCAGCTAAGGCTATGTGTCCAAGGCTAGCTGATGGACACAATTATATATCCAGATCAGCTTTATTTATTTTAGCCTAAGTCACTTCAGAAAATTATGTTTCCAGTGTTGTGTGGGACCCAGGCTAGTGGGGCACACGGCTTGAGTGTTGATTGGGCTCCAGGTATGAGGGGAACCTCAATATGGACCATCGAAGGCTATGTTGGGCACACATCTCAAGACAAGGAGGCTGAAGGAAAGATAAATAGAAGAGTTGAGGGTGAAAGGGACACACAACTCTCATAGTAAGCTGAAGAAGGGCACTTGCAGGAAGAAAGCAGGTCAGACAACAAACTGACAGGCAGAGGGTTGGTCGTGCAATACCTTAATCATTTTAAGTTGAGAACTGGCACCAAATAGTATGTTGCCCCATCTCATTTTCCAGTTATATGTCGAGATGTTGAATAGATATACACTCGAACAACTATTTTCACTTAATCAATTGCAAACATTTATATATAAAGTCCTTCAAATACCCTATAAATTGTATTAAAGTTAAGCGCTTTACTTTCAAATTGAGCTGATATGTATAACTGTAAATAATTAAAACAGAGCAGAGTGCCTGCATGCATATGCAAGCGCTATTATCATGAATGCACGCTATGCAGTGATGTTTCCAATAGAAACTATTTTATCCTTTTCTTTGTTTTGAAATTGTTCTGTACATTATTTTTCAAGAATAAACTTTGTTCAATATTACATGAAAATGCACTGGAATAGATACTTACAACAAGCACTTGTGCAGGTTTTGTTTGTGTCAGGGGTTTTGACCGTACTGTTCGAGCCCCACGACCACTTGTGGCAAGGCTGCATTTCCCTGCAAGCAAGCAGATCAAACCTCGAAAAAGACAAACAAGGGAAAAAACTGTAAAACGAGTGTAAAAATTTTGATTCAGAGAATTGTACACAACATGTATACAATTTATTTATGCATTCAATGATAACTACTTGATTTAGAAGATCGGGATTTCGCAACCAATTACACCAATGAAGCAGAAGTTATAGAGACATCCAGCTGAAATGTCCTGCTTTGAACCCGCATAAGCAGATGGGTTCAACTAATGTCTGATGACCATGTGTATGTGAAATTTTTTATTTCAAGCTCGGAATCGAGCCATTCTTCAGAAATTTATTCCAAGAGTTAAAATCACTATGCTAGATGCAGCAAATGCAAAACATGTCACATTGCTTAGCCCTATAAAGTAGATGATGGTCCCATATTTATTTGGACATGTAAACTAACATTCTTTTGAATTTCGAAGACTAACAAAAGCCTCCTCTTCCAGATAGGAAATGTTCAACAAATGGGTCCAACTGATGCCTGATGACCATGTGTATGTGAAATTTTTATTTCAAGCTCCGATTCGAGCCATTATTCAGAATTTATTCGACGAGAGAAAATTTGTTAGATGCAGCAATTGCAAACAGTTGTCCCATTGTTTAACCGACTTAAGTAGATGATGGTCCCATATTTATTTGGATATGTAAACTAGCGTTCTTTGGACTTTTGAAGACTAACAACCGCCTTCTGTTCAAGATAGGAAATATTCAACGAAACCACCGAAACACTCTGTACCACATGCATTATTCTATCGAGTCTCGGTGCATATATTAAAACTGTTAAGAGCAATATGTCCGTACACCCTTTAATTTGCTTCTATAACTCTCAGTTTGATACCCATGGCACTTTAATCATCCAACGTATGCTTGACAGATGGTATAGGGAACACTGACAATAACTTTTCCTAAAAATTGTTGTCAGAAAACTTAAAATCATATAGCATTAAACGGCCCATGAATAGCACTATCACGCGCATTAAAATAGGATGGCCGTCCAATGTTTATTTGGATATGTAACCTAATATTCTTTTGATATTTTTGGATTTTGAAGACTAATAACAGCCTGCTGTTGAAGACAGGTACTGTTCAACAAAAAAATGAAACTGTGTACTATATGCATTCTGGTATTGCAACTTAATGCATCTATTCAAATTGTTAAGAGCAATATATCCTGACACACATTAATTTGCTTGTATAACTTCAAGCTGATACACATGGCACTTTAATCATCCAATATATGACTGATGGATAGTATATGTCAGAAAGCTTAAAATCATAGCATTAATGGTATTTACCACTCGCGGATGTATATACAACATTTAATGCAGAACCTGCAATGCAAGTTATTATAATACAGGGTAATGATTGGAAGGGATGATGGCTCCAATCCTACAAGCATATTACACTACGGATTCCATATAACTCATGGTTAGACTCTAGAGAAGATAATCCTTTGTAAAGAATAATGAGCTAACAATACATGTCATTTCAGACGAATATCTGTCGGCACTAATCAAGTGGTAAACAGCATTACCGAGATGTCGTTGAAAAAGACAATCTTATGCTAATAATACTAGATATAGGGCCCTGTGTTTCGTTACTTTTGAACACTTGTAAATACCAAACCACATTCGGACAACTTTTACATCTTTGTTGCAAATAAATTTGATCTTGGTAACTTCTCCATTAGGAGATACTACTAGTTTCAGGAACCAAGGAATGAAATGATTATACTAAAATACATTTGGAGCTACAACACTGTTGAAACTTGAGACTAATTATACAAAATGAAGAATGGAAATGCAGTTCATCCAATTATCTCAATTCAGGAGAATTAATAGGCTATATTTCACCTAAATGAAGAATCAAAATGCAGTTCATCCAAACTCCTCCATTGAGGAGAAATTAACATGCTCGCAATCTTTCACCTGGTAGGCTGCACACGGATTTGCGGCAGATATATTTTACTGCCTAGCAATTTAGATAATTAAATTTACGGTTATTTTATTGTTTCACATTCGAGAGACTCTATCCCATCATGTACACTGGCCTGAATTAAATACCAGGTACAACATAGTAACATACCCAGTGCAACATTTAATTTGTGCATCCATAGTTCAAGAAAATTATCAATCGTAGTAACCATGTTAGAAAAAACAGATATAGTAAAAAAACTAAAAACAACAGTGCACCATTTTATATGTACAATCAGGGTTATTTATAGTTAATGAAAACTATCATAGAAACCACGAAGTTATAAACAAAACCTCTGAAGGAAAAAATAAACTCTAATATTCATCATTTTTATAGAATAATAAAAAATAGATTGAATTTATATCTTCATGTTTCCATATAAATGAAATTCATTGTTTTCATAATTTCTTCGGTGTGTTATTGGCTGAAAAAATAAAATCATAAATGACTGGATGAATAGAGTAAGGTTAACTTCCACAGATTTAGGTATGTTTATAATAAAATAAATTTTCATTTTCAATAAACGCAGAATTTTTTGTTAAAATACTCAATGAGGGTATATTTGCTATAGCTATACTGGTTAAAGGCAATATAATGGTGCTTCTTTTCCACAAACTTTGCATTTTTCTATTCCGTTACTTAAACATTTAGAAATCTAGAGTTTAATCCCTTTTCTGCGACATGATGCAGGGCAGGGTGCCATGGAGATAAAAGTTCAAAACCTATCGTCGAATCGGTGATTGATTTCAAGCTTAATCCCTTTTCTGCAACATGATGCAGGACATGTATGGCAGGGTGCCATGGAGATAAGTTCAAAACCTATCATCGAATCGATGATTGATTTCAAGCTTGCTGCTGACGGGACCAAGATAGGGTTGTTGGATTCTTGCTCCAGTTACAAGAGGATTCTCTCGAAAATATCGAGTTAATCTTCTCGAGTGTTTTGCTTTTGCTTTTGTTGCTTTAGGTTTTAAGATGCATGGGCAAGATACCTATGTTTTCAGTTTGTTGAAGGCCTTGTATGCACTGTTCTTCTGCACTACAGGCTTTGTATTTCAAGATGTATTTCAAGATGGATCAGAGTAAGATTACATCATTTTATAGATTAATAAAATATAGATTGCATTCATAACTATTTTCTTCAGTATGTCTTCTTGGCTGAAGAAATCAAATCATAAATGACTGGATGAATACAGTAAGATTGACGTCCATTTATATTAATAATTAAAGTCAAATAAATTTTCATTTTCAATAAATGTAGAAATTTTTGTTAAAATTTTCTCAATTAACGTGTACTGGTTTTAGGTATTGATTTTAGGCTTACTGGTTAAATGGCAATATAATTATACCTCTTTTTTGCTAGCTTTTGTAATTTTCTATTTTGTTCCTTAAACGTTTAGAAATTCGGAGTTTGATCCCTATTCTGCCCGACATGATGCAGGGCATGTATGGCAGGGAGATAAGCTAAAAACCTATTGTCGAATCAGTGATTGATTCCAAGCTTGAAGCTGATGGGAGTACTTAAGAGTACCAAGATAGGGTTCGATTCTCTCAAAAAGTGGAAGTTAAACCTTCACAAGATTCTTGCTCCAGTTAGAAGACGATTCTCTCAAAAAGAGGGATTTCACCTTGTTCAGTGTTTTGCTTAATTGCCTAAGTTTTTGAGGTGCATGGGCAAGATACCATGTTCACAGTTTGTTGGAGGCCTTTTATGGGCTGTTTTTTTGCACTACAAGCTTAGTATTTCAAGATGATGAGATTTATGCAAATTTTTATCTGATCCAATTATCTTGGTCGTGTATGCAGATTGGATCATCTTTGCAGGATGTCCTAAACAACTGATGATGTCGTGTCTGAAGATTTTGGCATGTGAACTTGATCTAAACGATGATGGAGTTTGGCATGTTCTTCACAGTCCAAGGCTATGTTGCTTCAAATTTATAGGTGGTCAAGCCACTAGTTGAGGAGAGATTTGCGATGCTCTAACAGAATCTTGTTTTGTTGGATATAGTGAGACTTCTAAAGATTATAGAATCTTGTTTTGTTGGATATAGTGAGACTACTAAAGCTTATACAATCCACATTCCATTACAACATAGGTTTGTAATGAGTCAAGATGTCAAGTTTGATGAGGATGTCTAGTTTCCTAGATCACATTTGTAGAATTTTGTTTTGTTGGATTCAAGTTTGATGAGGATGTCTAGTTTCCTAGATCACATTTGTAGAATCTTGTTTTGTTGGATATAGTGAAACTACTAAAGCTTATATGATCCACATTCCAATACAACATAGATTTGTAATGAGTCAAGATCTCAAGTTTGATGAGGATGTCTAGTTTACTAGATCACATGTATCTCCTTCAATGATTTAAGTGAGTAAGGAGGTTGTTGTTCTAGAAGCTAATTCGGAGGATGAAGAACAATTAAATCCAAGTGTGGATCAAGATGGCTTGAGGATGGATATGCCCTCTACTCCAACATATAGATAATAGATAATTTTATTAATGTCCACCCAATGACCACAAAAGTAGATAAAAGGGACCGTTCAGTACAATGATGTCATTATAAAGCAACAACACCGAAATGTCTCTTATAAACGCAAAATGCAAAAGGTAAAATGAAACTAAAATGTTATAGAGTATAAAGTCGTAAAGTGTGAGATCTATGTTGATACATGAAGAACCTTCGGCGCCAAGCCCAAGGACTTGCTCAGACATGGAGATGTGTTGTACCTTCGGCCCCAAGCCCAAGGACTTGCTCAGACGTGGAGATGTGTTGTAGGAGAAGATCCCAGAACGAGAGTGAAAACAGGTCAATCATGGAATGAACCCATTTCTCCTACCATCCGAGTTCGAGTGAAGAAAACTGAGTATATTAGGGATGTCCAAAGGGGGAACTGGTTGGATGCCTGGATTCTCCACTACGTTGTTGACTGGAAGAGGTAGTACTCGGAAGAGGTCTAGGGGATCTCATCCGTCTCCTGGGAAGAGATATGGTTTGGTCATGTTGCTGAAATCTCATGGGATAGAGAAAAGTTCCACGGGTTCGCACTGATCTGAAGTTCAAAGTTGTGTTGGTGTCGGTATGACTTACTCAGAGATTGTAGAATGCACTGGAGCATGTAGGAGGATCGACACCTTTGATGAGGGAGAGTTTACCTCCTAGGAGATATGTTAACTATATTGCATGGGCCACTTCCATTTGTTATCCTTCAAATTGTTTTGAGGTGATTCAAGGTTGCAACCAATTTAGATTTGTAGAACGCAGGTTCGGTTGAGATGAAGAGAGAGAAGACTAGTGTTTGTGAAAACACTTTTCTCTTAAAGAGGGAGTGTTGTCTTTGGGGGTTACTCCAAAAGTGTTTACACCATGCTTGAGGGTGTTTCATATGATGTGGGGTGCATGGTATGTTGACTACTCTTCGTTGTATCATGATTGACACACGAATAGGAGGTTGGGGAGATGTGTGGTATGGTCACATTCTTCATGAAGTACACATAGATATTGCTTGCTCGCTTGCTTGTAGGATAACCCCTTTAAAGGAGCATTGGGTATCTAGGAGGAGGGCATTAAGCCCTAGATGGCATGTGGACACTTAGTTGCTTGCGTGGATGCATTAGGTGACAAGTGTTCAACATTTTTGTTGGAACCCTCACATTGGCACCCTTGCTTGGTGGACATGCAAACCTTCGAGCTTGACATGTGTCAATTAGATTTGAAGTACTTCACATGTTAACCTATGTAGTGTTTAGTTAGGTTTCTTGTCGTGGACACGATCCACTTTATTATTGTTGACCTCCCTCACCTTTCATATAAATAAAGGCAGGATAGTCTTTTCATCATCATATTAACACATCATCATAAGAGATGTCAGATTTAAAGCAAACTTGTCTCTTTCACTTGTAGCACTTCTTTGTACTTTGCTCTCTTGTCTAGAGTGCTAACTTTCTTGAGTTTGTGCAAGCAAGGTGTTGAGGTTACGATATGTCCTAAAAAAGAAGGGAATCAGGGAATCTAGGGCTTGGGAAAAACCCTGGAGTGTTCATGTCTGTAGCATCGGACGACGGGTACTTCCGCATAAGTCTAAGTGTTTAGACGTCTGAAAGTAGTCCAAAGGACCTTTCAGAAACTTTGAAAATTCACTTTAATTAAAGGAATTATTAAAGTGAATGTTTTTTTATAATTAATTTGAGTTTAGATTAATGAAATGCCAAAGTTATTATTATTAGTGAATTAAATTAATCTTAGTCATTGATCTCAAGTGAGGCCAGATCTAGTCTCAACAGATGATCACTTTGGAGATTAGGGTTAAGGTTCAACTCATTATTATAAAAAGCAACCAATATGAAAGGAGAAGACACACTAGAGACAAATCTATTAGAGTCAGTGACTCATAGAGAGATGAAAGAAGGACTTTTGCTCAAGGCGATGTCAGCACGGGTGAAGAAGGACGTTCATCTAGATATCAACTCAGTCCAAAGGAGAACAAAGCAACAACAATCAAATCTTATAAGAAGGACAAATCTAGGCAGTAGATCAACAACAAATACAACCGCAATACGGGTTGTACAAATCAGAGCAGCGTTGTACGCAACAGACAGAAGTCCAAGGCTCATACATACGCGTTGCACAGGTGCAAAAGGGTGCGTAGGTGTGTACATAGACACAGTGCAATGGACATAAGCACTTACTTACGCATTGTGCAGGTCTTACAGGGCATGTATAAATCATACAAGATGCTAGTACAAGGCCCGACAACAACGACATAGTTGTTGGGTTGCAGGGGATTGCTGTATTTTTTTGTTTATATTCTCAGTGGGCAGATTTTCAAGTTTGAGAACCCTTATAAGCTTGGAATCATTATTTAAAAATCTTATTTGAAGGGCAAGTTTTATGTGTGTTGTGTGAAGTTTGGTTTCTAGATTTTGTTTCTGTTGTTTTCATTTCCAGCGTGTATATTTTATTCTATGCGCTATAATTTATTTATCAGCAAGGAAAAACATAAGGCTGTAAACTATCACGGTGTTGGGGATAATGAGATTTTTTAGCATGGAGGAGCTAAGCGAGCACTAATTCTTGTGATTCTTGACAAAGAAGAATAATATTGTTTTGTGGCATTGGAAACCCTAGAACTACTTGAAGTGCTTCAAGTGGACAAGATAATTAAAGAAAATCTTGTTTTCTCTTGAACATTTGTGTGATGCAAGTGTAGGTGCCAGAGAACTTGCTAAAGAGGACATGTTGGGGTTTATGCTTGCCAGTGGTGGATCTTTGGTGGAGTGATCAGCTTTGGTTGCGAGTGGTTCCTAGCTAGGAGGAGTTCACCACTAGGATTTGGTAGGCCTAGCTAGGGTTTAGATAGCATTGCAAAATTCCTAGCTTGTGATAAGCCTGAAGGAATTTCATGTACCAACTTTGAAAAATTATTTGTACTTACTTGAAACTTCATCTTACTCATAGATCAAGAGTTCTTTTCTGTCCAAACTTTGTGTACTTGCATATCTAATTTTCAGGGTATGCTTGTTATGAACATAAATAGATATTCATAACATAATAATTAATTAATAAATACTAATTATTAATAATGAAAGGTCATGTCCCAAAGGACATGACTATTGGTTAAGGGCACCTCTGCATGGGTATATAAACGAACCCTCATTCTCAATTGTAATCATCTTATTATATCTTATATCTTACTATGTTAACCCATTAAAATATTTTTCCTTCTTAATTTCAAATTGTAATTTTTTATTGCTCACTTTATAATGTCCTAATTCTCCTTCTAATATTTGTGATTATATTTCTGAATTATCTTGATATTCTTCCATAATAAATGATTTTTAAATGTTTGTTCAATCCTTTTTAAAAAAAGATCATTTTCCTTATACTAGGGTTTAAACTATCTTTCACTTTCTGAGAAGAATATCCCTTTATTCTTTTTATTTTTTATGATCCTTTATATGTTCTTATAGTTACTTATATATAAATATATAAAAGAACTTTATTTCCTTATTTTTGTTATTTTTTTCCTTTTAATTGCTTTTCACTTTAAAATATAATAATATATATATTATTTAACTTTTTCTTACATTTCACCTTTATTTTATAATTTTTTTTAATAGCTTTTACTCCCACTCACTTTTATATATATATATATATATATATATATATATATATTATTTTTTCTATCCTTCCAATCTTATTTTATTACTTTTTTAACTCTTCTTAAGATAGATATATGTTTTGTTTTTTTAATTATATATTTTCGACCACTTTTAAATATCTTTTATTTTTTTTTAACTGTTTTCATTTAATATTGAGTTCCAATATGAAACCTTTTCTTGAACTTTTAAAGCTTGCTTTTACCTCTTGATTCCCACTTTTTCCTTCGATTTATTTAATTAAAGTTTAAGGAAATTATATACTTTATTAACACCAATGCACTTAGACTTAAGCAGGATTTATATGGTAGGTGACCTTTATTGTTTTGTATAAAGATGTTTTTCGAGCCGTACGTACCAAATGTAGCCAATCTTTCAGATTTTAATTAACCCAATTTTTTTTTATGGAGTTTTGTTTGACTTATGACGGTGTACTCCAACTTTACGCATATACCCAATTTATGCATACACTCTGAAATATAGTAATCTTTGTAGCGGCCGAATTAAATTGTATATGCGGCTTAAAACTTCGGGACTCAAGGATACATAAGCAACAACTTTTCCAATGGTGAATTCTCCAGAAAAATGGTGGCGCGTGGAAATTTGTTTAGTTAGTTGATCAATCGACTCCCTAAAAGAGCGTGACGCTTAGAATGGGTGACTCCTTTCGTCGCGGTTTCCTATGCAATTTGATGATCTCAAAAGTTGTTGACTTCTGTTTGGTAACTCGTGTCTCCAAGACTTCCAATCCGACTTTCCCTTACAGAGTATGGTGGCTGCCGGTTGATGCATTTTACAGGTGCCTTAATATTCTAACGTTTAATGATTAGTTCTTTCTTTTCGAATTATTCCCTTTCCTCTTGACAGTGATTTTTAGCAGCGGAATTCTCTCTCTTCTCTTTTTTTTTGACGGAGTTTATTTTTATTTTTTTATTTCCAGCAGCGTAATTCGTAATTCTTTCTTTTCATGAGATTCTAAAATTTTAATGGCCACAAGCTTGGTTATGGTCAGGGACCTTGGAATTGGACCAGGGACCTTGGAAGCTCCGATTTTTTTTTTTTGTGGTTTTGTGTGATCAAAGGTCAGATTGTGGGCAAGGACAGGTAATAATTCAGAGAAATTATGAATATTTGAATGGCTAAAGGCCTGCAATGATGTTGCCATGGGTAACAGAATTTGACCTGAGATCTATGGGCCAAGGGCCAGGATCAGAACGAAGCTCTGATACCAAATGAAACGAACAAAGTTCGTCACGCACAAATAATCCAAAATATTTGGAATATAGTAATCAAATCCATATGGACAAATATATATGTAATACGAATGAATAGTAAGATATAAGATATAATAAGATGATTACAATTGAGAATGAGGCCTCGTTTATATACCCACGCAGGGTGCCCTTAACCAATAGTCATGTCCTTTGAGACATGACCTTTCATTATTAATAATTAGTATTTATTAATTAATTATTATGTTATGAATATCTATTTATGTATATTTATGTTCATAACAATGCTCTGCGGGTGATAGAGTATATTCTAGTGTTGGTTATGCATGCTTATTTGACATATCATTGAGCAGATTTTATTAGGTGATTGGACAAACATATATAAGCTAATTGGGCAAATTTATGCATGTCAGAAACATGGAGTAATAAGATATTTTCATAATTGATTTATGTTAGGAAGTGTACCGTAAAGGTTGGAAACACTGTTTTGTTGAAGTACACTTGTTTGGTATTTATTTTTGGAGTTGCCTTGCGCATTTAGTTGAAAACAAGTGAAGTATATGTTGTTGTAGTTTATATCTCAGATTCAGCCCCACGACTGAAAGTTCAAGGAAAATAGATCCAGGGAACCTCAAGGTTTAGGTGAAATTTATAAATTTACAAAAATTGTAGTAAAGGGAAATCTCAACATGTTATCAAAGTTGATCTCACAAAAATCTCTCTCTTGGTGAAGGAGTTAACTATTTGAGTTTTTCCAAAACTGGGAGAGGTGCATGACTTAGTAAGATGTTATTGGGTGTGAAACCTTAATGCGCTTGGGAGAAGCCCGTGAACCTTAGAAGGGTTGTTCTAATTTATTTGTGCTAGTTTTGCATTGAGGTTTTCTTCAGAATTATAGGGATCACCACTGTTGGTCTTAAAGAGTGTGACAAGTCAGAAATTGCTTCCAATTTCACACCTTGGAAGTTCAGGCTGCACATGTTTTTAGAAGAGGCCAAGCTTTGGGAGCATACTCAGAAACAGATCGTTGCACCAACTGATATAAAGTTGTTGGCCTTATTATGGCACAAGTTGTAGGTTGGGCAAAGCCCAACCCAACCAAGGAACAAGTTTTACAACTATTGGAATCATACACCCAATGTCACTATTATCGCACACTTTGTACTTGCCTAAAGCCCAAAGCAAGTGAATGCAAACCCCTTTCTATTTAGGAGTATGTCATAGTACCCCAGGGGAGACGTCCCCAGTGACCCGAGGGTTTGAGAAGGCTAGGGTAAAAGGTACAAAAAAGTCCCCCCCCTCACAGGTCACTCAAGTCAAAGGTTCTTTGTGTCTTATAGAGATAAAGCAAAAAGGGAAATGGTGTACCTGCCTAGAAGAAGACAACAAATAGAAAAAGAATGCAATTTTGAAGTACCATATGATGTTAGAGCTTCATAAGACCATGAACCTCTGAAAAATAAGTAAGTTGATATAAAACTGCAGCAATGTAATTATTTACAACAGCAATGAATGTTTTGTAACAACCACAATAATTATGCCTTGAATTTGCTTGAAAAAGACAAGGAAAATATAACTTTAGATTGGAAAAATGATAACTACTTGTCAAAAGCAAAATTGGCAATGTCTAATCAACTTTTAATATCATTTTTTAAGATAAATTTGTTGTTGTTAGATTGTTGTAGCAATCTTTTGCAACAGCAACAAGTTAGTCAATGGATTAGTCTAGTTTAAGGTTAGTAGAAGTTTGTAACTGTTTCAAGGAAGATAGTTTGAGAGTTGCTTTGATCAATCAATCACTATAGTGGGTAATCTAGTGCCTTTATAGGGTAATGGAGTTTATAGATGACGGTTTTCTCTTGGAAGAAATAACACAATGATTATACTAGTCTAAGGAGAAGAGATGGATGGAAGAGGCATTGGCTCTTCAACGCCTCAAGCATCCAAACCCTAAAGATGAATTTGCTAGAGTGTAAGCAATTTTAGCCTCTCGCAAACCTTCCTCCCTTAGACTATTGAAAAAGATATTAGAAGAAACAATTGACAAGGTAATACCCACAAAAGTGCTAATATTTTAGGGCTCTAAAGGTTCACCTAGGTCAAGGTCTCCTTAGCAAAGTACAGCAAATGAAGTGTAAAGAAGTAGTAAGTTAAGTCCTTTATGTTGGAATATGAAGGATTGTGCTCGTTTTACCATTGACAATACCCTTGTCACCCAACCATAGGCCGAAGCCACCCTCTGAGCACCTTGACCTTGACAAAGAAGAATACTCGTAGCAATCAATAGCCAAGCAAGGCTAATGCACCAAGCAAGAATAGAAACCAAGTTGATCAGATAGTCCCACCCAGAAACTGGCGCAACACCTTCCCCAGAAACTTGCGCACAAAGCTGCCAACTGCAGTGCGCAGAAACTGCTCTCTGCAATTCTGAGAAGTGTGAATAATGAGAACTGGCGCCTGTATTTATAGTGGTCTGGCAGACTTACCGGGGCCGACTTCTCCTTCTGGGTACTAATTAATTCATATTAATTATACTCCCCCACACCATTCTAGTTCTGATCTACTCAGTGCAGGAGGGTTCTACACCAGCCACAGGCACAGGAAGAGAGGGAGGGTGCACCATTGGAGGTTTCCAGTAAGGGGGGCACACCATCCATTGAGAGAAGTTCGTTGCAAGTATTTGGCAGGGCTTTTGGAGATTCTAGCACTTGGGTTTTCATTGCAGGACCGTGGCCAGTAGACCTAGTGCATTCCGGTGGAGTTTTATGTGTCATTTCATTTATTGGATGCATGGGACGAATTGGAGGAGAGGAGCACACTTCAGAAAGTGATTTCAGCCATTTGGTAGATCAGATCTTCATCGTTTCGCTTGGGACTTCACCAAGGAGGTAACCAAGCCCTGATCTATCATTCTAGTGGTTTTGTGGAGCATTTGGAGGCCTCTAGGAGACAGGCCGAATTATCTAGGGTTTCAAGCATCCAGGGGGCGCACCATCCCTTGGAGGAGAGTCAGATCCATGAGTCTGAGAGGGATCTTGGATATTTGAGCACCTGGGTTGTTCTTGCCTTTACCCGATCTACTGTTTGGCATATTTACCGGAGTGATTGGACATCTTTGGCAACAAGGCCGAATTGTTGAGTCTATTCAGTGATCTAGCAAGGCATGGCATCTTCCATCTTGGGGGTTGATACTTCATACGACCCAGATCTTTCTTGTATTGGTATTCACGATGTATTCAGCCTTTGGAGGCTTATATTATCTTTTTGGAGCATTTTGTAGCGGCTCCTATTCTGTTATTGGATCCATCTCTTGAGCATTCCAAATCAGCATCTTCATTGTATCAGGTTCTTCTATTTATGAATAAAATCAGATCTGAGGTGTTTTGGCTTGTCTATCATCTTATTGATCTTGCATATGGTTGAGGTATGTTCCATTACGGTATCTTCTTGTTTATTGTTGCAACACATATATAAATTCATCATCATAAACCCTAAGGCCGAAATCAAGAGGTCAACCTGCAAGTAAACACATACAAACATGTAAATCAGCAAAGTGTTTGACGAAATGCCACAACCAGTTAAAGTTTAAAAAGACACCCAAAACCGTGATGTTCCTGGCATGATGGCTTGGGAACATTACATCTGTATTAGAGCTTAGATTCCTGCCAGCCAATGGGAATTAGCGCATGCATGCAGAGCCATATAGGGGTCTTCCATAAGAGCAGATGGATATTGCGGATTTTTCTTGAGAGACTATACATAGTAGATGGGAATATTACTACGACCTTAGGGAGAGAACTAGGGCTCAAGTAACATTCCAACAATATTTATCCTTGAACTATCATAGGTGGAGCAAAGATGAGATTACATTCCAGGTCAAGCAGACAAAGGAATACATGGCCACAACAGCTAGATAGAGAGAAGCACAGAGTAACCCAACGCCCATTAGGAGCACGCAACTTTGTTATAGTTGCAAGGTGCCTTGGAAACCAGATCACAGGTGTAGGGGTAAGGATCAGAAGCACATTATTGAGGTACGCTATGACAGTGATGATGAGGCATGTGAGGATGGATCGATAGATGCTTATCAGGAGCAGTCTGATGAAAGGAAAGGCAAGGGACTCTATTCATTTATTCATGTATGTTTATCATTTTGATATCTGGCTTCTAGCTAGAGAGCCCATACCTTGGGGGTTTTGAGGGTTTTGACTTAACAAACCCTAGAGGACGATTCGCTGGTGAAAGATTCCACCTAGCTTGTCTCAAGCTTGGTCTCGGGGATGCAATACTTCCCCACAACATTCTAGTTCCGATCTACTCAGTGCAGGAGGGTTCTACACCAACTACAGGCACGGGAAAGAGAGGGAGGGCGCACCATTGGGGGTTTCCAGCAAGGGGGGTGCACCATCCATTGAGAGAAGTTCGTTGCAGGTTTTTGGCAGGGCTTTTGGAGATTCTAGCACCTGGGTTTTCATTGCAAGACTGTGGCCATTAGATCTAGTGCATTCCAGTGGAGTTTTATGTGTCATTTGATTTATTGGATGCATGGGACGAATTGGAGGAGAGGAGCACACTTCAGAAAGTGATTTCAGCCATTTGGTAGATCAAATCTTCATCATTTCACTTGGGACTTGACCAGGGAGGTAACGAAGCCCAGATCTATCAGTCTAGTGGTTTTGTGGAGCATTTGGAGGCCTCTAGGAGACAGGCCGAATTATCTAGGGTTCAGGGGGCGCACCATCCCTTGGAGGAGAATCAAATCCATGAGTCTGAGAGGGATCTTGGAGATTTGAGCACCTAAGTTGTTCTTGCCTTTACCCGATTTACTGTTTGGCATATTTATCGGAGTGATTGGACATCTTTGGCAGCAGGGCCGAATTGTTCAGGTTATTCAGTGATCCAGCAGGGCATGGCATCTTCCAGCTTGGGGGTTGATACTTCATATGACCCAGATCTTTCTTGTATTGGTATTCACAGTGTATTGAGTCTTTTGAGGCTTATAGTATCTTCTTGGAGCATTTTGTAGCAACTCCTATTGTGTTATTGGATCTGTTATCGCACAGTTTGTATTTTAGGTCACAGGCTACAGGATAGTGGACAAACTGGCGTAACTGGAACCTTCCCCACCGAATGTCACCTCGATGGGGAGGTTCTTTCTGTTTAGGGAGGTCAACCCACGGGAGACATCCCCGGTAACCTGGGGTTTGAAGACGCAATGAATAAAAGGTCAAGAGTTAAGGTTTTCCCTCCTTGCAAGTTACCACCAGTATCAGATAATCCGGCTAATCAACCAATAAAGAAGTGAAGTCCCTGTTGAAAACACCTGCCTGGAACAAGATAATAACAATGCAATACAATATTTGCAAGCTATACTTAAAGGGTTAGTACTTCTTAATTATTTGATTTCAATTAATAAGCAATGTAATAGACAAGATGAAGTCAACGTTCTGCTAAATAGCCTATGTAAGATCACCAATTCATCAATGTCTACAAAAATGACCAAGCCAACAGTATTTTCAATCAATAATTGTTCAATAAATGCT
>SNQJ01S0127515.1:76068-89797 GCA_010110895.2 Picea sitchensis | reverse complement strand
TTTAATAATTACTCCTTCATTAACCCTTAATCAAGGAGTTAATCATACTTCAGCTAAGTATAATCAAAATAATTAATTAATAACTTATAATCAATTAAGGTTATATAATAATTAATTATAATTTAACCAATGTTTAGGATTATTTATGAAATTATTCATAGTAATAAGAAAAGGGTCATTACATTATGGAAATGTGCATTGGGATTTCTTTTCTTTCAACTAAAATGGTAAGTAGTCGATAAAAAGATTTTCAAAATAGAACTTTTTACCAATACTTTAACAAGGTTGTGTGGCAACGTAGTCTCTATCGAGTTGAATTGGGATAGGAAAAAGTAGTGGAGGCAGATGGAAACTGCAGCGGAGATGTGGCAAGCAGCATGAAGCAAAGGTGGTATCCATTCAGTAAATGACACATGGCCTCTAGAGCCCCATTTTATTTTTTGAAAGTAAATTTTTGTCTATTTTGTATGTATATTAACAAAATACAATTTCTGCATAGCGGAAGATAAAAATTTATGATGACATAAATATAAAAGGAGATAAAAAAAAACAGTTTAATTTGAAATATATTAAAAAATTTACATGTTCCTAGAAATTTAAATGCATTTGTCATATAGACTGGTGGAAGATAAAAATGTTTGAGGACATAAATATAAAAGGAGATAAAAAACAGTTTTATTTGAAATATATCAAAAAATAAAAGTCTGTTACATATTCCTAGAAATTTCAATGTGTTTGTCATATAAACTGGGATTGAGGCTCCCACAGACCATAAGAGAAATATGTACAAGAAATAGGACTGTAGAAAGAAGAAGTGGGCGACGGTAGAGTGTAATACCTGAAAATAATAAATTGTAAGGTATCAGTCTTTGGCTAGACATCTCTATTTAAAAAAGTGGAATAACTAGGTTGATAAACAACGAAGGATGTGATCCGTGGACTTACAGTGATGGTACATATGACCCCTTTTGCTATTTTCTTGTCGATGCCTTTTCATTGATTTCGTCATCGGCTACTGGAATCGTGGTTACTATCTTTTGCCTTTCGTTGGTGGCATGCTTCAATTCCCTTTCAAGCCATTCTTCAATGTAGCTTCTCATTGGGGCAACGTTGATCTCATTCTGGATTTTTATGTTGAAAAGTTCCTTTTCTAATTCCCCAAAGTCAATAGAAAGATTACACAGACCCTGATCAATTTCCTCATTCTGTACTGAATAGT
The DNA here is from genome assembly GCA_010110895.2 of Picea sitchensis. Lineage (NCBI taxonomy): Eukaryota > Viridiplantae > Streptophyta > Pinopsida > Pinales > Pinaceae > Picea > Picea sitchensis. The sequence goes on along the minus strand of SNQJ01S0127515.1, from coordinate 88,578 downwards.
CAACTAGCCAGACATCGATGTCATCTTGACCATATTCAAGGATGTTGTAAAACTTTTCCAAATACAACGCCTTAAAAATATCAACCTATTTATCGAAGTCTTTCCTAGTTAAGGGCAAGGAGTTGACGATTAACTTGGGGTCTTAGAAGTCGTTGGTCCTTCCGGCTAAGTTTATTCTGGACAGCCTTGTGAATAATTTTTCTTTCTTTGATATGGCCTATTCACATGACCAAACAATGAGATGTAGGTTCTTCACTTTTTCTTTCCAGCATGCATTTAATTGACCTATCCGGTTTTTGGATGGGAGATCTTGTTGTCTTCTTCTTGTTTCTATCATGTTGTTGACAATGGTGCCAAAAGGAAGGACCGTGTTTAAATAGAAATGTTCTTCATCTTTTAACTCCACTTGCAAATGTTCAAGAAAATCATGTGCCCTTGTTCCAAGGGAAATCATGGTTTTGTGATGTTTCCCACGCCTCAATAACCAATTCCATTATTTTCTTGATATTATTCTCCACATATCCTCTACACGACGTGAGGAGGCTGGAGGATCCTTTTAACTTGGTTGTAGGGGTGGCAGGCATGGCTATTGCCAAAGGATTGGCAAGCAATGGCATAGGAATCAAATCGTCTTCCAATTCCTTGACCCGATCCTTTAGTCTGGCATTCTCGGCCTCAATGCCTCCAATGGAATCATCAAGTGCATCTACGGTCACTATGTGAAGTTAGCAGATTTGGGACGGCCGCATGTTCGCAAGGTTAACCTTTGAACGAGATTTTCCTTTCTTATTTTTTACATTTTTTTTTTCAATAATCAATTTTTTGGACTGGTTGTCAAAAATAGCGCTATAGAGCATGAAGGATTCATCTTCGTAAAAAAAATTGGTATCATATATTTCCATTGGACGACTATACTGGATCGCGTCTCCAGGATGATCAAGATAGCGGAATACACTATCCAAATCAAGCTCAAGTTCCATGTTCTCACTCTGAATTTCGGGCTCTTTCGCCTATCCCACAATTATTTTTCTCTTCTTGTCTACTGGAATCTTGGGATAACTATCAATTCTAGAGTGAGGAGGATCGTTATCTCCTCCTCCGTTTGAAAAAATATGAGTTTCTTTGTTGTGGTGGTGGGTCGTTGGAGCGATGCTTCGGGGTGTCGTACTTTTGGGATTGTTATTCATTGATTGAACACTCTTCTCACTGGGGCCTTTTCCCTGTTTCCTGTACAATTTAGTGGTGCTTTGCAGTGTGTCTAGGTCGTCGGCATCAGAAGCAGGAGCATTGTCACTAGTTTCTTTGTTTTCGGTGAGGTGTTTTTTGAAAAAACAATTGTCGAAGCCAAGTGTTTGTAAATGTTGTAGAAAAATTTTATTGGGGTTGAACCCTCTTAGGATTTCAACATATATTAGGTTCAAGTTTCTAGAATGGGCTTCGAATTCGTCAATTTTGTTGACGTTCCTCAACACGAATTCCCCGACTTTCCAAGGCAAAGGAATGAACTTTTTTTTTCTCTTCTCTTGGAATAGATGCAACCAGTAGTTGTATTTCCTTGCTACTTTTGTAACAAACATTTTGTATGTAATGTAACATGGAAGGAAAGTAGGTTTTTCCCTGGAGCCAAAAATCCTTATCACAATGTAATTATCCAAATGTTCAAGTGGACCCTTCCTGTCCAAAAAACCGGTTTCCTGTTCAGATATGCGGGGAGAATCTTCTCCTAACAACAAAACTTTTAAAACGGACACAAAGCCATTAAAAAACTCATAAAAATAGTGGGAGGCTTTGTGCCTCCACAAGGCTTGGTACCAGAACGTTACTGGGTCGAATTCCCAGTTGACCTTCTTGGACAGAGACAGTTCTGGAAATTGGAAGCAATGTGTTATCGCAAAAACTAAGTAGGATGGCATATAAAATTTATTCTCTTTTTTGAAGCTTGACAATTGGGAACAGATTTCATGGGAAATTAGCTTGCCCCAATCAAAAATGTCTTGTTCCTTGACTGTGAAATACAAAATATAAAGATCCATCTGGGAAATAGTTGTTATGGACTCATGTCTCGTTATTCTTGTAAACAGCCAGGCAATTTTGTGGAATGGATTTCTAAATGAACTAACCTGCAATCTTGTGATATCTTCAGGAACTAACATCGGGTCTTCCAAGAAATCAGGAAAGAGGTCCAACCCGTTATTATGCTTTGTTAGGAACTGCTTGGAATCTTCTCCTTTGAATGTCAATGTTGGCTCTGGCAATATTAACATCTGGCGGAAGACCTAAGGTGACAAAGAAACATAAGATTGGTCATGTAGTGGAATAATTCTTTAGTCTAAAATAAATTTATCGACGCACCAAGAGACCAGCTCCTTACAGTCAAAAAATTCAGGGACACAACCTGCACAAGCAATCCCATAGGTCCAAATTTCTTCGTTCTGGGTGGCAGGGGATGAGTAATAAGAATATGCCCTTGACCACTGTAAGTTCTAGTTCTCGCGCCCAAATATGTTCACTATATCTCCACAGAACTGTTGTCGAGTTGATGCCATAGGTTTATGGGAACATTGGTTTTCTCCAGACGATGTTTGAAATGAATAGTTGGAGCCAATAATATAACTCTCCGCAAAATCTTGGTTAAATGCTTATGATTGGGAAAGCTCCTCGAGCCTTTCGTTGATTAATGAGAATCTGTATGGGTGATGCATGATGAATTGTTAGCAGTAAATCTTACTTATTGCATATTTAGAAGTTTGAAGGTGTCGAGTACAGCGAAAAGAAATTAAGGATTGGAGGTTTCGTGAACGTGCCAAGTCGACGACGTGCGAATGACATTTCATGATTTTGAAATCAACACTCAGAAAGGATAATATAACCCTCCGAAAATCTTGGTTTAATGTGTATTAATAGGAGATATCCTCGAGCCTTTCTCCCATCAATGACAATCTATACAGTTCCTGCATGATGAGCTATAGAATTAAATATCAGTAATTGCATATTTAGAAAAATATATATATAAACATTTTTTTATTATAGACAAGTGTGAAGGTCACGAAGACGGTGGAGAGAAAGGAACAAATGGGAATGTATGAAAAGCATTCAGATGGGATTCAAAATAGGGTTACGGGGGATACTTAGAAGAGGCGAGTGTCCCACAGTCAAATTTTATGTATCGAAATTTTTTACTGCAAAACGTGTAAAACGGAAGAGAGCATGATGGGGCAGTTCAGCGGTTGGTTTGTATATTTGCGGAATTCTGGGAAAGCGGCTAAGTATGGAATAGGGAAACGGTTGGTTGGACTCATTTTCAGAATTGAGGATTGAAGAATTCGTGAACGGACCAACCCAACGACGCACAAATGGCATTCCATGATGTTTGAAATTAACACTCGGAAGGGATAATATAACCATCCGGAAATTTTGGTTTTATGCGTATTAATGGGAGATTTCCTCAAATACTAGTTTATCATTAGTGCTTTCTGATTGCATACTTAGAAATAAGATCTTATATATAATTGGTAATTTCTAATTGCAAAAGGGCGCGGGCACAGGAAACAACAATTAGTAATTAGATATTTCTTGAACCCGCCAACCCAATGATCTGCGAAAAAAAATCGAAGAAATGGAAAAGTATGGAAAGCGGATGGACAGGCTTCAAAATGGAGTGACAATAGTTCCTAGGAGAAGTGAGAACCTGATGGTCAAATTGTATGTCTCAGAAGTTTTCAGTGCAAAATGTGTACCACGGAAGAGGGCAGGCGAGTGTCTGACGGTCAAATTTTATGTATCAGAATTTTTTACTACAAAACATGTAAAACGGAAGAGAGCATGATGGGGAAGTACAGTGGCTGGTTTGTATATTTGTGGAATTCCAGGTGTTAACATTAATTTTCATCTTGGGCACAAGAGTATTCAGGTCTGCAAGTTACATGAGAGGCGCCCAAGCAGAGCACGGAAAAATCTCGTTTCAGGCTTCCAAGCAAGTAAGCAGGCGAAATTACGTTGTCAACGACCCAGATTCATCTATAGAAGCAGATCGACGGGTGGCGGAGATTAACGGTTAGCTGAGTTGCACTGGGATTAGTGAAATGAATAGCACGTCGGCATTTCGGCATTCAGGAGTTCGAAGGGTGATGGTTTCTCGTCACTATACATCTTGAAACCCCGAACCCCGAAACGTCGAAAGCGCCCAAAGTCGGGCCCACGGTCATAGCACTCGATCACAAGAGGCACAGACTTGGGAAAATGGTGCTGGCATGCGCCATGTGATGGGACAGGCCCCAAGCCGCCAACGTTATATCATTCATCCGATCTAGTTGGGATAGGTGGCAGCCAGAGGACATTTCAAGAATTGGCATTTCGAGAGACAAGGGACCTCCCATCCACTGCGGAAGAAATCGTCGAAATGTGAAATACCGATAAGTGCCTTTGAAGCTAAGCCCATGGTCCTAGTGCCTAGTCACATCAAGTGAGCCTGGTAATGGAGGTATCCCTCTTCTAACGTCAAAGGCCATCTCGATCGTTCCTCTGAAGGACACGTGGCACACATCCATGCTTTCACGGTTTGGTTAATCAGGATTTTGAGGAGGAAGTGCATCGCGAACTCCCGGTGCCAGAAATCCTGAAGGGATCAGGACTGTTCATCTAAGGACACGTAGCGCAATATCTGAGCCACGAGTGGGCCCCCCCCTACTTGTCATATTGCTTCCACGTCATTCCCTCCTCGGTTCAGTGCCCTCTCGTATCCTTCCACGTCCACCCACATGGTCCCTCCTCGACACATCGTCCTCTCACCTCCCTCCAGGTGTCTCTCCCCCCCAGTCATCTCCACCTCAGCACCTTCCACCATTCACACGTACCCCTGTGCTCCACGTCGCCTCCACCTATGTCCTTTTCAGACCGCATGGCATCCCTCAGACGATGTCACAGTTCCTGCCACCGCCTCCGCAATGTTCACACCTTCACCCCCTCATCACACCCTCATCCACATCCGCCACAGGGGTTCCTGCATAGCAGTCCAACCATTCAGTTGATCCAGGTGGCACTAGGAGGAGACCTCCACGTCCCAGGAGGCAGAGTTGACTAAGACTGTTCCTGATCCCTAGATAGCAGTTATTGCAGTTGTTGGAGGTGGTTAAACATCGTCTCCGCTATAAATGGAAATTCCGACAGAGGACTAAAAGCATGTTGATTCACCTGCAGGACAGTCAGGGGTCCGATTACGTCTACTAGAAGCGCACAATCGTCTGGAGTCTGCATGCGCAGACTGTCAGAAGCCATGCAAATGTAATGCTTTTATTATTGTTTCTTGTTTTCACTGCTGGGGGTTTTGTTGGAATAGATGAAGGCGTTTTCACCATTTTTTGGGATCCATCAGTGGTAGAGTAAAGCTCCCGATTGTAAAGTTTTAATACACTCTAGTTCTCTGGTTATGTATCTGTATGTGAGATTTCTTGTTTTATGATAGACAGTTTTTCATATTCCATCTAGTTTCATCTCTTACCGAGAGAGTTCACTATCGACTGACTCATGTGAATGTATGTGACTATGTTAAGGTAAAAGATTCATTTTAGCATCGTTACATTCTCCAGTATTGCCTCCATTTGAGCATAATAAGTTCCTACGTTCAAGTTTTTCTTCCACAGACTATTAGAAGCTTGATGCCTATAGCATCCCTCATCTTTTCCTCATAAAAGTCTTCCCCCTACCCACCCTTACTACAACTCACTGTCTGAAGTTTGACTTAGACCTCACCTACCTGTGCATGTCCAGCCTAGTTTTGGAATTAGAATGATATTGTTTTGAGCTTTCTTCTAGTTGATCACCCTCTACAAACAAATCGTGACATAAAACTAATGGGCGTCGGGCTCTGCTCCTACTGCAATCCAGGAGTGACTTCTTACGCTAACACCGGGACAGTGGCTAAGTATGGAATAGGGAAATGGTCAGTCAAACTCATTTTCAAAATCGAGGACTGGAGATTTCGTGAACGGACCAACCCGACAACGCGCAAATGACATTCCATGATGTTTGAAATTAACACTCGGAAGGGATAATATAACCATTCGACAATTTTAGTTTTATGCATATTAATGGGATATCTCCTCAAATCCTTGTTTAGCATTAACGCTTTCTAATTGCATACTTAGAAATAATATCTTGTATATAATTTCTAATTGCTAATTGCAAAAGGGCGCGGGAACAGGAAACAACGATTAGGAATTGGATATTTCGTGAACCCGCCAGCCCGACGATCCGTGAAAGAAATTCGAAGAAATGGTGAAGTATGGAAAGTAGACGAACGGGCTTCAAAATGGGGTGACAATAGTTCCACAGGAGACGTGAGGACCCGAAGGTCAAATTTTATGTCTCGAAAGTTTTCAACTTAAAATGTGTAGCATGAAAGAGGGCATGATAGGTAGACTGTAATACGGAAGACGGTATGATCTGAGTCTAGTTTTAAATTTGTATATCACGGAAGTCAGGGTACTGTTCATAGGTCATGGAACAATAGAAGTGCAATCTAGAGCCCACCTACCGGGAATCCGATGTCGGAGAAGTGGTTGGGTATGGAATGGGGAAGTGGTCGGTTGGTGTCGCAATATAAGAGAACGAGTGTAAATGCGAACCTGCAAGTCTTCCTACCCACGCAGCTAGACATTTTTGGAAAAACGAATAAGTGACGAGAAAGATAAAGTTCAGGGAAAAGAGAAACCGATATTTGGCTAAGTATAGAAGATGGAAAAGAAGGGCTAATATATTCACTTTGTAATAGATATCCCATTTCCTGGAAAGATCTTTTCTGCATGTTTCTGGAGAAGTTATATACTTATTGCATATACTTGGAAAGAAGTGTGAAGCTGACGGGCACAGAAAATAGCGACTAGGAATATGAAATGTTCTACGATCCACGAAAGAAATTGCAAGAAATGGTCGTGAACAGCGGTCGGAAGGGTTTCAAAATAGGCTGACAAGGGTTCCCAAGGAAACATGAGGCCCCGAAGGTCAAATTGTATTGATCAAAACTTTTGAGTGCATACTATGTAACACGGAAGAGGGGTTGATGTAGGAATCCAGAAGACAGGCTCCAAGATAGGATAGAAAGGGTTCCCGAGGAGACATGATGGCCCGACGGTCAAATTGTATTGATCAGAACTTTTGAGTGCACACTATGTAACATGGAAGAAGGGCTAATGTAGGAGTCCTGAACTTGCAAGTCCACCAACCCGCGCAGCTAGATATTTTCGGAAAAACGACTAAGTGACGAGAAAGATAAAGTACAAGGAAAGGAGAAGTGGGAATTTGGTTAAGTATAGAAGATGGAAAAGAAGGGATAATATATTCACATCTGTAATAGATATTCTATTTCCTGACAAGATATTTTATGCATGTTTCTGGAGAAGTTATATACTTATTGCATATACTTGGAAAGAAGTGCGGAGGAGGCGGGCATAGAAAATAGGGACTAGGAATTGGAAATTGTCTGAACCCGCCAACCCAATGATCCGCGAAAGAGATTGCAAGAAATGGTCATGGAAAGTGGGCGAACGGGAATCAAAATAGGCTGACAAGAGTCCTGGAGGAGACATGAGGGTCCAACGGTCAAACTGTATTGATCGAAAATTTTAGTGCATATTGTGTAACACGGAAGAGGGATGATGTAGAAGTCTGGAAGTCAATTTGTATATATTGGAAGTGGGGGGGACTGTTTGCAAGTCAAGGAACACTGGAAGTGTAGTCCGCATGTTTGGGAATCCACAAGAAAAAAAATTCGGGTAAGTATGGAATTGAAGGCATGAAAGAGATTCCAAGAAATGGTGAAATATGGAAAGCGGATGCAAGGGCTTCAAAACAGGGTGAAAATAGCTCCCCAGGAGATGTGAGGACCCAAAGTTCAGATTGTAGATCTCGGAACTTTCATGCGAAAACTGTGTATCATGGAAGAGGGTATGATGTGGGAGTGCGACATCAAATTTGTATATGGCGAAGGTTTGGGTGTTGTTTGCAGGCCACGGAACAATGGAATTTCAATATAGAGCCTGCATGTCTGGGAATTGGCGATGTGAAAAGTGCTTAGGCATCGAATGGCTACTGGTTGGTCGGAGTCGCATTTTCAGAAAAATGACTAAGTAACAAGAAAGAGAGAGTAGAGGGGAAAAAGAAATGGCAATTTCTTCAAGTATAGAAGAGGGAAAAGAAGGTCCAATATATTCAAATCTGCAATAGATATTCCATTTCCTGGCAAGATATTTTTTGTATGTTGTTGGATAAGTTGTAAACATATTTCATATACTTGGAAAGCAATCTGAAGGTAGCAGGCACAAAAAATAGCATCTAGAAATTTGAAATTTCTTGAACCCGCAAACTCGACGATTCGCCAAAGATATGTCAAGAAATTGTCAAGTGTAGAAAGCGGTCGAACAGGCTTCAAAATAGGGTGACGAGTTCCCGAGGTGTCGTAAGGCCCCGAGTGTCAAATTGTATATATCGGAACATTTTGGTGTAAAATGTGTATCACGGAAGAGGGGATGATGTGGGAGTCTAGAAGTAAATCTGCATATTGCAGAATCCGGAGTGTTGTTTGCAGATCACGGAACAATGGAAAGTGCAATTTAGACAAAGGGGAAGTGCTTGATCAAAACGTGTGAATCCGCCAACCCGCGCAGCAAGGCATTTTCGAAAAAAAAAAATGATTAAGTAACCAGAAAGAGAAACTAAAGGGGATAAAAGAGTGGGAAAATAGAAAGGCGGAGGGCAATTTTCACAAGTGTGAATTGGTTTTAAACAAGCCCCATTGTTGCAAAACCATGATTTTCTAGTAATTGTCAACAAATTCTTTGTTGAAGATTAGATTTTATTGCAACTTGTGGGTGTAAGTGTGTTCTTGATACATTCTTCCATGACTGTAACATATTAACTTAAGTATTAAACTTCTTGCATTATGGGTTGTTATCATTAAAGCTTAATAATTGCATGTCTACAAACAAGAATGATGATCTTGCTACAACATTGTGATTTGGTATTGCTATGTTCTATCTACATTACAAATAGAATTGAACGTTGGTTTGAAACAGTCTGAAATTCACTTTTTGTTTGCATAAAATCCTGATGGATCGACACAATACATTGTCATATAATTGTTAGATGCTCCATTTTAGAACAAATTACCTAAGCAAATACAATATCGAAGAACTACAAGACTATTGAACCATGCCAATGAGAAGAGGTGTTAAATCCATAAAAGAAGCAGTAACCAAGACTCCAAGGAAAAAAAATTTAATAGTAAATCCATTAAAAAAAAAAAGAACACAGAGCACTATATATTTATCCTTAGAAATTGGACCCAGTTCTTTGGGCCAAAACATTGAACATATCTGCCAAAAACACAGGCACAAGATCTGCAACATGCAGGAGCCATCGAGATTCTCTTCAACAAGCATACAAAACTGATTACCATGCTTCTTTTTTTATGAAATCCTTGCATTCTTCTCCTCGATGGATCATCCTGTGGTAAAATTGATAGTTCTCAAAAGATTTCCATGAGGAAGAAGACAAAAAACGTTGCATGGAAAATGGAATAGCCCTTAATTTAAAGTTAAGACACACCAAGAAACCACCTCTCCACAGTCAAAAAATTCAGGGACATAGGTTGCACGTGCAATTCCAGAGGCCCAAATTAGTTCATTCTGGGTGGAAGGAGATGACTAGTAGGAATATGCCTTGCACCAGTGGGAGTTATGGTCCTCATTCCTTAAGATGTTGATTGTATATCCAGAGAACAGGACAGTGGTCCCGCAATTGAATAGTTTTTTGGCTTGAAATATATCTCTAGGAGCATCAACAGATCATTTCCTTACAGTGAAAGGCTTCCACCCAGAATGGACTAATTTGGACCTCTGAAATTTCTACTTTCGAGCTGCAAAGAGGCTATTGCGTTCAGCATCAGTTTCTTTTTTGAAACTCCTTATTTTGGTGTTGTCAAGACCGCCATCACTGAGCCAGGAAGCTCCACCCATTATGGTTGATTTCAATTTGGGCACAGGAGTGGGAACAGTCTCTGCATTTCCATCATCCATTGTTGTATCATCGTCCATCAGATCATCTTCTTCTGGCTTGGAATCCATCGCATCAACCTCTGCACAGGCCATCAATGCAACTGTGTAGGTTGTCTGAGTAGGCAGGGTTGCCTTGGAATTATTTGGCTTGAAATATATCTCTCGGTGTACCAAGGGACCATCTCCATTTTTTCTACTGGGCGGAGGGAGATGAGTAGTAAGAATATTCCCTGGAATATTGGAACCTCTGGCTATCATGCCCGAAGGTGTTTACTGTATCTGGACAGAACTGCTGCCATAAGTTAATGAGAATTTATGTTTGCTCCAGACAATGTTTGAAATTAAAATTGGGGAGGGATAATATAACCCTCCACAAATCTTGGTTTAATGTGTATCAATGGAAGATCTCCTCGAGCCTTTCGTTGATCAATGACAATCTCCAGGGTTCGTGCGTAATGAGTTGTTACCATTAAATATTTCTAATTGCATATTTAGAAAAAAGTGTGAAGGTGGTGGTGACAGTGACGGCGAAGAGAAATTAATAATTAGATATTTCTTAAAGGTGCCAACTAGCCAACGCATGAAAGAGATTGCATCATGTTTGAAATGAATACTTGGAAAGGATAACACTCTTCTCCACAAATCTTGGTTTAATTTGTATTAATGACAAATCTTCTCCGGCCTTCCGGACATCAATGACAATATTAACGGTTCCTGCACAGTGAAATACTAGCATTAAATCTTAATAATTGCATATCCAGAAAGAAGTATGAAGGTAGCGGGGATGGCGAAGAGTGACCAAGCATTGTACATTTTGTCCACCCGCCAACCCGTGAAACAGATTCCAAGAAATGCCCAAGTATGGAAAGTGGTTAGGTAGGTTGAAAAAAGGGTCACAAGATATACCCAGGAGATGTGAGGGGTTGATGGTCAAATTGTAAGTCAGTGACAGATTTTGGCCATCAATTTGTATATCGCAAAATTTCGGGTGTTGTTTGCACGTAGGGGAACAGTGGAAGCGCAATGTTGAGCAAGCAATTTGTATATTGCAGAACTTCGGGTGCTAAATATAAAATCATGAGACATTCAGAAAAAGGACCAAGTAAACAGAAAGAGAAAGCAAACGAGATGAAGGGGAATTTGTTTGCTAATTTGTAAATCATGGAAGTTCGAGTGTTGTTTGCAGGTGGTGGAACAATGGAAACGCAATGTTGAACCCGCTTATCCGGGAACCCGCAATTCAAAAAGTTTGTTCAATATGAAACAGGGAATCGATTGGTCAGGATGCTGATATAAAAGTAACAATGGAAATCTAAAGACGTCAATCCGTCAACTCCCGCACCTAGATATTTTTTGAAAAACAAGTAAGTAACCAGAAAGGGAAAGGAGATGGAAAAAAGAAAGTGGATGGCAATTTTCAGAAGCGGGGACTGTTGTAAGAAATCCCCATTGATGATATTAATAGTAAATATGAAGTGCATTAAACATGTTAATAGGTTCTTAAATCAGGGAATAGATACAGTGAGCAATGTTTATAGTTTCCAGGATATGTTTGTATAAGAGAAGCGTTGAAAATTTACAAGAAAATCAATCTTGGGATGTTTAAGTAAAGTTTTTGTATCATTAGCTTCACCACAAGTATAACAACGAAGAATTTGAATTTTAATGTCCTCTCATTCATATGATTGTTCCATTAGACTTCGCATAGTATATATTCTTTTATTTCAAATTATTCTATGGAATTAATTTTACTAAGTTCATCGATCAAGAAAAAGTGTTAAAAAACGAGATAAAGGGGAATTTGTTTGCTAATTTGTAGATCATAGAAGTTTGGGTGTTGTTTGCAGGTGGTGAAACAATGGAAATGTAATGTTGAACCTGCCTATCCGGTAACCCACCTATTCGGAGACCCGCGATCCAAAAAACTTGTATAATATGAAACGGGGAAGCAGTCGATCGGGCTGGTGATATAAAAGTAAGTGGAAATCTAAAGACGTGAATCTACCAACTTCCTCACCTAGACATTTTCCGCAAGTCCACCTGTCAATTTGTATATCGCGGAACTCTGGGTGATATTTGTAGGACACGGAACAATAGAGGCCCAATTTTGATCCCGCCAGCCCGAGAACCCGCGATCCAAAAAGTGGCTAAGTATGGAATGAGGGATTCGTACATGATTTATAAAATCTCATGTCCATACATTATAAAAGTGCATATTTAGTATGTAAAATTATTTATTAAAACAAGTAACCAGAAATAGAAAGCAGAGGGAAAAAAGAAAGGGGATGGCAATTTTCGGAAGTGGGAATTGGTTCAAGAAAGCCCCATTGATGGTCTTAAAAACAACTATGAAGTGCATTAAACATGTGAACAGGTTCTTCAATCAAGGAATAGATACAGTGAGCCATGCTTATAGTTTCCAGGATTTGCTTGTATAAGAGAAGCCTAGAAAAGCTACAAG
>SNQJ01S0127515.1:37627-52383 GCA_010110895.2 Picea sitchensis | reverse complement strand
CCTAAACCAATGTGAATCAATAAAGAATTATTTCTGTCCCAAATTTCAGCAATATGTAAATATATAGATCAGAAATAAATGAATTCAATAGCTGCAAATTTAACCATCCAAAATCTAGTACAAGATATCAGAAATAAAGCTAGGGATAACTAGTCAAACTTCCAATGATTGGAGAAATACTTTGGTCGTGAATAATGGTTGTTGTATTATGTTATCAGTAAATTATTATGACATCCAAGTGGTTGTAGAAAATAGTTGCTACAACAACAAATTCTATCCACCAAAATCAGCAAACAATCCACCCAAATGATAGCCAATGACAAGTAGTTTGATAATGGCAGTGTGTAATCAAATTTCAGTGGTATAATATTGAGCAACAAATGAATAAAAAGTGATTTTGCAGCATCCCTAGTGGTTGTAGATTTAATTTGTAATAGAAAAGAGAATTAGTTGGCTAAACTAGACACCCCTGGGGCACAAGAAAGCTTATAGCATGAATAATAGATTCCAACTTGAGCAATTGCAATATCTGATCCCATTTTCATGTATACCAATGCAATGATTTTATATCTCCAATGCAAATTATACTAGTGCCAAATCAATTGGGTTATGGAGTCTCTTTTGTAAGATCTAGTTATGTTGCTTCTCTAGGGGTGTAATCCTTTTTACTCCTTATAGCAAACAAAACTAGCAAGGTAAATCTAGGAGGTTGTAAGTCTTTTTACTCCTCCTAGAAAACTTGGCAAAGTAGCTTATTCAATGATAACAAAGTAGAATTGATGGAGGGTGTATCCCCTTATACTCCTCCAAGGGTTTAGACAAAATTATCTTGAAACAAGAAGAAAAACACAATTAATGCATAAATTCCTTACCAATTCCAAGAAAAAGCATGAAGAAACCCTTTCTTATCAAGCATATTCCACCAAAATTACCAAGAACAAGCATCCAAGAGATAGTGTCTTAACCTCCTTCACCAAAATACAAGTACTAGCATCCACAAGAGAGATTCAAGAGAGCGAYAGAGAAAAATGCCCAAGTAGGGCGAAAACTTCAGCCCTACTATATGTGATTCTCAAGTGAGTTGTGTTCAAAATGACAATGGGGTGACCTCTTTTTATAGGAGGTCACCTAAAACCCATTTTTCCACAATTCAAAATGTCAACATCAAATTAGGGAGGCTGACCTCCTCTTTTTTCTTTTACAAATTTAAAATTCAAAATTACAAAAATAAAATCCCCTTTTAGGGGTAATGTCATGCCCTAAGAGGGTGAGGTAGGGCCTCTAGGAGAGACATTGAACCTTTGATAAAGGAAGTGGGGCCTCTAAAGGCCATAAATCATGCCACCAAGTGCTCTAGCATGTGCCAAGTGCCTCTCTCTCCATCAAATCAAGTTAAACCACCATGAACCATGAAAACCCCATCAAAATCCTAGCCCATGTACATATAGGGAATCAAGTGTGACATTTTAGGCCCCCAAAGGCCATCATTTAGGTGCAAGAGGTTGGAGTGTGATATCCTCATGGTATCTAAGTGAAACCAAAGTAAATTATCCCTCTCCCATGTGTCCAAAGAGAGGGGGCACATCATCAAATATGTGGGCTTCATGCCCCAAGTGAAGGTCCAAGTGACCTTGTGCCTTCATGAAAAGACTTCCACCTATCAAGGCCCTACAAAGACAAACAAATTCGCCCCCCAAGGTTCCAAAAGTAAAAATATCATGTCAATTAATCCATGTCTAATAAAAGAACCACATGAAAATGTGCATCAAATCCCCCCTTTTCAAAATAAACAAATGCTCAAAGACCTTATACAACATGTCAAATTTAAGTATGGAAGGGTTGTCATGGTGACCTATCGGGTGAATCAATTCCTCAAGTAGGGGATGTTCCAAAGGATAATCCTCTGTAGGTCATGTAGTGAATGTGAGTTGGATGGGGTTATACTTCTAGGTATGGGGTTTCATGACATACAAGGGCTCATATTATCTCAATTATGGGTGCCTTTGTTCAGGGCTAGCTACATCCCTTTTGTCTTTTTGTTTTTAAAGCATATTTTTCCAAACCCTTTATTATTTGTTTTGCATGTGATCCCAAGTTGAAGACAATAAGGGGAACTAAAAATGAAATTCATAGCCCACATATGATCTACCTTGGTTTACATGATTTTCCAAGTTGAAGTCAATAAGGGGCACTAAAAGGAAATGCATAGCCCACAAACACTCTACCTTGGAAAGTATGATTGATCAATTAGTTATTTATTTTATGGGTCCCTCATTTTATTTTGCAGAGGCGTTTCATTTCTCTTGAGATCCCAAGGTGAAATTTTATTGTATGATGTTCTTTCTAGGGAACCTCTGAGCCTAGTGTCCCCTTCTTCCCATGAAATGAGGTACATGCCCTTCTTAGGTCAATAAGCCCAAAAACCTAAAAGATGGGGAAGCAAGAGGGAAGAAGTAATTTAAAGTGGTAAGTATGAGAGGAAATGGTACGATAACCCTTCAAGGAGACCCCCCAGTAGAAACCTTTTCCCTTAGGGTGGCCACTTACTAGGAAACCATGTCAACCACCAAGGTGAAATAAGGAAAAAGGCATAAGTTCCAAGCAAACATTTTCAAAATCAAGAAAGGACTCTTTGCAACATGTTCAAATTCTTCTTATCTAGATTATTTTGAGAACAAAATGGAGGAAATATAACAAGTAAATACACAGATGTATTGTCAGAAACACAGAGATACAGTAATGCACATTTTTTATTAATGAAGAAATGTACAAAAACTGTAAAAATACAGAGTGAATGAACTCTCTAGAATGGTGGCATCTTATCTTTGAGAAGAGATATGATGGATATGCTCATTCACAAGAAGATGATGATGTTTAAAATGAGGCTCTAAAGGCCTTTTTAACATAAAGAAATACCAAAACCCTAACCCCAGAAGATGAAACACCAAAAGGTTTGTGGGCCTTGATGGGGGTAGTTGATATGTCAACTTCCCGAGGGCGTAAATTTTCCATACGATCTTCGTTTGGGGCATTCTATACCTCGTTGAAAATGTCTAGATGAGGATTACATATTGTGTTCAACCTAGACTGATCTAGCTACATGATCTAGCCAAGTGTGGGAGTAATTTTTTGGTGAAGATGCAGCATGAGGAGTATGAAGGGTTCTATTATAACTTTTCTTTATTGGACAATGTGGAAGTACCCCTGTAGGTGAAGCAACGATATTTTTGTGCCCTTCTACAATATGCTTCTGTTGGATAGAAAGGTCTTGGGTCGAGGCTACAGTGGTTGTAGTTTCCTTTTGTTCACCTTCTGAACATATTGTGAAGAGGATAAACTTTGTGGTATGATAGATTACTTTGTGGCACTATTTTGTCGGGACAGTAGTCGGAACTACCTTTGGTATCCTGTAGAGATAACCCCCCAGAGTAACAAATATGCTACGGGGTCAAGACTCATAAACAACATGATGTTTCCACATATATGGATATCCTAACATAACAACACATACTTCCATAGGGGAAACATCACAAAGTACCTCATCCTTGAAGGGATTGATGTCGTAGGACAAGGGGCACTGTTGGCTAACACGAATATCTCGTCCCTAGCGAAGCCACCCGATGTTGTATGGTTGTGGGTGTGGTGTTGTTGGAAAATATAACTGCTTGAAGACCTCTATTGAGATGAGTTTCTTCTAGCTTCTGCTATCAACAATGAAATGCAACGTAGTCCCCTTCACCCACATATGTGAATGGAAGAGGCCCTCCCCCTCCTCAGAATCCTCTGGTTCTTCTGGTTGGATTGTTGTGGTCCCAAAAGTAGTAGTGGGTTCTGCATCAATTATCAATTTCCTCTTATTATTGTCTGAATCAAAGTCTGAGTCGAGGCTCAGATCTATTTCTTTGATCTTGACCACCAATGATTGTTTTGAGCGACATTCATCAATGTTGTGCCAAGGGATTTTGTGGAAGTCGCACCACTTCCCAGTGTCCTTCTTTGTCTTTTTGTTACCCTTATTTCCCTACGGCTTGGACTGGTGGTCTTGAGGATGGTTTTTTTGTGAGTTAGGGATGCCTTTACCATACTTTTCTTGTTGCATATTTTCAGACCCGAACTCCCGCTTGTTCTACTACTTAAATTTCTACTCGATTTTGACAGCATATTGATAAGTGGCTCCCATTGATGAAATGTCTAGAAATTCCATTTCAGTTTGTATGAACCTATGTAGAGCCCCGAGGTATTTTAGAACCAGATGCCACTCAGATTCTTTGATACCTATCTTGGTGTGCAAGGTGTGGAATGTATTTTTGAACTCTGGCACTGTTTGGCCCCTCTCTTGATGCAGTGTGATCCATCTCATGTATTGGTCTCCATAGTTTCCCACAGGGTAATATTGCTCCTTGACTGCATCCATAAAAAAATCCCAAGTGGGCTTGGCCAAAAATATTCCAGACTCCTCTGTGTAATTTTTCTCTCAATAAGTTTCCCACCAATGTTTGACATGGGGGGGAGCCTTAAGGAGTGTAAAGGTGATATTTTCTCTGTCGAAAAAATTGTGAATAGAGAAATAGTCTTCTAGAAAATTTAACCATTTTTCCAAAGCATCTGCATCAATATAACCTTAAAATATGAGAATATAAAAATTAACTTGTACCTTGAATGGGGCAGCATCTCCAAAGCAACTTCTTGACTAGGACATGCCTACCATTGTCGGTAACATTGAAGGATTTGGGAAAAATTCTCCAACATCTCATTTCTCTATTGCACGAGGGATTCCACGAGAAATAGCTTGATGGGATCTTCTACTCCCCCATATCCTTTTTCTTCTGTCATGGGAGGCCATTGGGTTGGCGAGATTGGTTGTCCTCAAGAGAAACTAGCTCAAGACCCAACTCTCTAAACCATGATCTCGTTGGGGACATGTACTAAGAAATGAAAAGGAGTAGCATGCTCTGATACCACTGATCCGTATTATTTTGAGAATGAAATGAAGGTGGAAATATAACAATTAAATAAACATATATATTTCCAGAAACACAGAGATACAGTAATGCGCAATTTTTATTAATGAAGAAATGTACAAAAACTATAAAAACACAGAGCGAATAAACTCGCTAGAATGGTGGCAACTTATCTCTAAGAAGAGATGTGATGGATATGCTCATTCGCAAGAAGATGGCGATGTTTACAATGAGGCTCCAAAGGCATTTTTAACATAAATAAAATCCAAAACCCTAACCCCAGAAGATGAAACACCAAAAGGTTTGTGGGCCCTGATGGGGATAATTGATATGTCAACTTCCCAAGGGCATAAATTTTGCATACAATATCTGTTTGGGGAGTTTTATACCTCGTTGGAAAGGTCTATCTTAGGAGTACATATTTTTTTCATCCCAAATGATGCATTTGGCTATTTTTTAAGCACTATCATGCCCAAAAAATGTCATTTAGGGCCACAAAATGCCCTCGAAAGTTTAGGACCCGAAAAAATGTAGAAAAACTACCAAGGTGGAAACCCATGTTTTGAGCCAGTGGAATAGGTGGTTGGCCACATATATCCATTTGGATCGGCTTCGTTTATTTGAATGACACTTACCAAAACATTGGACTTGTTACGTCATGGAGAAAGACATGTCGTCCTCTGTGAGACAAGTTGGGTGTGGTGGACTCTACTACCATATATCAGATGGTGATGCATGCTATGATAGGGGCCTCTACCTCTCAGTAATCCATGTCTACAACTTGAGGGCCTCAATACATCATCTCCTTAGTTATCCCTAGGAATGGCGATAACATATGGCTCCTACTTGGGAACATGTGCTCATCGTAGATCACATGAGAACCTTAGCATATCCTAGTAAGACTTGTTCCTACACACACTGAAAAAAATAAATTGTGGATATCGAGGGTGGCTCACTCACCCTTTTTCTGTATGATAAAAATTTCAAAATATCAACTAGTCTTAAAAAGAAATTTTCGCAATTTTTTCAAAATTTTCTAACTAACATGTAATATGATTAAAGAAAGTGATGTAAAGAAACTATGCAATAATGCAAGTAGAGTAAAATAAAAAATGAGATATGACATGAAAATGTAAGTAAATGCAATTAAACTATCATGAGCAAGAAAATAAAGATACAAGGGAAAGCAAATGACCTACCTACTTACCTGGGGCCCTGAATATGTCAGGTGAAATCATACAACCAGTGCAACCACCTTCTCACAATTTCATCAAGGTATCTCCCCTTGTGCTTAATCATTTGACATAACAAATATAATTCAAGCCCAAAATATCTATGAGTGTAAATAATCATGTGGTCAATCATAGAAAGAAACTCATGGAGGTGAGTGGGAGGGAAATATTCCTACCGGAAAGAATAGCTACAAGCCTAAAAAATCCATCTCTTAAGAGGGATACCCTACATAGACGATGGTTTGTCTTCATCCTCCTTTATCACACCACTTCTTCCTGAAGACTACAAGGAGATGAGAGATCCCAAAAAGACCCTAAAAATTCCTTGGGAAGGAGAGATGAGATAAGTGACAACCTTGGGTCTAGAGAAAGAATCCTCCACAAAACCAAAAGTGTGTAGCTTATTTATCCACAAATCCCTACAGAAATCCCTGAGATGAAAATATTGTTTCTTTGTAGAGTGAGTCTCTGACTTCTTTGGGATGGCCACGACCTTATATCCATAAACGTTTGAGCATGGAGCAAGTTGAAAATGTTCTATATTCAACAAATCTGAGCACTCAAAATAATATGCATCACAACTCCCAAGGTATGGTTAGAAATAGTCATGAGGATGCAGAAAAGAGTCATCCTCTGGTGGATGAAAAATCTTTGTGATCATATCAACATCAGTTTGTCAAATATATGGATCACGCACTTGTGAAAATCCATCCTTCGACAAAAATATTGTTTTATTCATTATTTGAAAGGTGCCCTCGATGTTGTATATGGGGTCCCCATCAAAACCAAAACAATCAACATCCCATGCATTCCTTACAACATGTATGAAATCATCAATGTTATCAATCACATTATTACACAAAGGGCCTATTGCATCCAAGGGCTCCTCTGGCACTTCTTTACTTCTGAAATCATGGAATAAAGTATCATCAAAAATTTCTAAAGGATTATAACTTACCATGTTCTCTTTTTGATGTGCAGGAGGAACATGGGCTTGGATGTCCTCATCAAATGGAAGGATAGAAACAAGCACTTCATCTTTACTAGGATCCTCTTCATGGATTAAGTCATTAGAGCTCTCGGCACATTCACAAGGTAAATCGTGTTCTTCTTCCTAGGGACTCGGTTCTTCAATCAAGCCTTCAAGGGGAAATTCCTACTCCTACTCAAGGCATTGGTAAACTTCTTGGAAAGAATTTTTCTTGATAATAACCACTCCAAGAGGAAAGTGAGGCAAGAAAACTTCATCTTCATTAGGTGGGAGCATGGATAGAAATGTCTTGTCCCAATCTTCAACATAAGAAACTTCATTGGGATCATGTTTGTAACTTTCATTATGGCCCTGCTTTCTAAGAAAAAGGTTATCCTAGTCTTCAATGAGTTTTGATACTTCTTTAGGAATCAAGAATGAGTGATCCTGAGTTGGAAGGCCTTCCTGGTAATTCTATCTCTTTTTCATAACATCACATAGTGACCTTACTCTGAAATAGGCCATGGAAACTTCCCAGACCATGTATAGAGTAGGCTTCCTTTCATAACTTTGAAGGATAGTGTTGTATTCTTATTTTATTTGCATGTATAACTTGACCAGGAAGTCTTTATCATGGTAGTGCTCAAGTAATTGTTCAGAAAACTAATTATATTAGTGTATGTTTTTCTTGAGGTACTCAAAACCTTATTCATCACTATCATCCTTAGCCTCTTCTTCCTCAACTAGGTTCTCAATACGATTTGGCAGAAGTGTTTCCCTCAGACCTTCGATAGGATTCAAAGGAAACATATGTTATAGGAAAGAATCCTCAAGGTCTTGAATAGTGTCTTCGAACTTCTAAGTTCTAGGGCTCCAATAATTGAGAAAATATTAAATAAGGATCGTTGAAGAAGATATACTTTTAGGGTTGCAAGAATGTTTGATCTGGTCTCTTTTCCTTTCTTCAAGTGGAAAGAGAAACAACAATAATGCCAAATCTTCTTATTCTACACCAAAGCACAAAAAAAACTCAGTAAACTCAACAATATGTGCAATAGTCGAAGATGGATCACCCTCAAACTTAGGGATATGACTCAACCATTTCGTTGGGAATTTGTTTGGATACCAATAAATGGATTCAACGTCCAAATATTTGTATGCCTCATGGAAGCACCACAGAGACATGATTCCATCACTTAGGGTAAAACATCAATGGAGTCGCCATATGAGCTCAAGGCTCATCAAATATGGAAAGGGAACTTCCCTCAAATGGAGTCGTCAGGCAAGCTATGGGTAAATTCTTTGGGAAAAACTTTTCAAATTATCGTTAGGGCTCGAAAGAGGATTCAAAATCTTCCCCGGCAACGGCGCCAAAATGTTATCGCACAATTTGTAGCTTTGGAAAATCCCAACCCAATCCATGGAAGTGTGACAACTATGGGAGTACCTACCCACTTTCACCTTAGATAGATACTCCCCTTGCTTTAGTGATGATAAAATCACCACAAGGGGGGAATCCTGGTGAACTTAGGGGGATTGAGATGGAAAGTGAGATTGTAATATTCCAAATATATAAAAGTATTCAGAATAGAAATAAATATCTAGAATTGGCAGATGAACAAAAATATAACCATAAAAACACCACAATAATACCAAAATGATACCAGAATAACACCAAAAAGAGCACTTTGATTACTGAGAGCAATGTTCACTTGCCTCTTCGAGGGGGCAAACTCCAGCAGAGAAAAGATCTATTACAATAATATCCAAGAAAAAATCTCTCATACCCTCGACTCTTATTTATACTAAATATGTCTATCAAAATAACCATCTAGAGAAAGATCCTTCTAGAAGAGGAAGCTTCTATTATGTCTTCTTACATTGGACTTATTATTCCTTATTGCTAGGCCTTATTAATATTGACCTTTATTACATCAAAATATATTGTTCTGCCTGCATGAAGGGTTAGGTCCCTAACTTGTCCTCCCCCTTAAAAACAGCATTGTCCTCAAGGCTTGAGATGTGGAAATTGTTGCAGAATGGTAGTTGGTTCCCAAGTGGCATATACTAGAGTTGTATCTTTCCACTAGACTAACACTTCCTTGATGGTTCACTGACACAGACGATTCTCACGCTGGTCCAAAACTGCTTGTGGTTGTAGCCAAATGGATCCTTCTTCATCCAACTCAGGAAGGTTGGTTTGAGTTTGGCACTTAGTTCCAATCACCTTCTTTAAGAAGGAAACATGAAAAACAGGATGGAGCTTAGAATGACTAGGCAAAGATAACTAATAGACCACTTGTCCCACATGCTTGAGAATGGTATAAGGACCATAAAATTTGGGTGCCAGTTTCTGACAATGGTTAGCCTTGAGGGAATTTTGCTTATAAGGTTGCAGTCGAAGAAACATATGATCCCCTTCTTCAAATTGACGTTCAGAGTGACCTTGATCTGCTTATTGCTTCATGCGATTTTGGGCCATGACCAAATTCTCTTTGAGGGTACGGTTAATATCCTCTCGAACTGTAAGTGTTTATTCAACCACCTAGACCTTTGAGACACCTGGAAAATATGAGAGAACTAAAGGTGGATTTTTTTCATATACCGCTTCAAAAGGATTCATGTGGGTAGTTTTATGGTACGAAGTTTTGTACCACCATCCATCTAGTGGTAACCATTGAGCCCATTGATTTTGCATTTCTGATACAAAACACCTCAAATATGTTTCCAAACACTTGTTGACAACTTTAGTTTGACCAACAGTATGGCGATGTTAAGTTGTGCTAAGATGCAATTGGGTGCCATGTAGCTTGAACAGTTCTTGCCAAAAATTGTTGGTGAAAGTTGGGTCACCATTAGAAATAACAGAATGTGGCATGCCATGAATCTTGAAGACCTTATCCATGAAAAGTTGAGCCACAGTGGATGTTGTAAATGGGTGTTGAAGAGAATAGAAATGAGCATACTTGGAAAGACGATCAACTACCACCATGATGACTGGTTTATTGCCCAATTTAGGTAAGCCTACAATAAAATCCATAGAGATATCCCGCCAAATAGTAGGTGGAATCAGAAGCGGTTGTAGTGTGCTAGGAGATTTGATTGTTTCGCCCTTGTTGTGTTGACACACATCACATTCAACCACAAAATTATGAATGTCTTGTTTCATACCATCCCAGAAAAAAAAATGTTTGACCCTATCATAGGTTTTGGTAAACCCAGAGTGCCCAGCTGTGGGTGTAGTATGAAGCTCATAAAGTACCGTTTAAGTTTTGATTGTTTACTTAAATAAAAACGGCCTTTGTATCGAAGCTCATCATGGTGCCAAGAGTACCCTAGGGAAACTGGAGAATTGGACTGCAATTGTTGTATCAGATGCGAACTTTTGGGATCGTGTAGCCATTCCTGGTGAACAAATTGGAGCCAATATAGTACAATGAAAGAGAGAGAAAAAAGGGACCCTTCATCTTCATATTTTCGTGAAAGTGCATCTGCAACCACATTGTCTGTGCCTTTCTTGTAAATGATCTCATAATCATATCCAAAGATATTGGTCACCCATTTTTGTTTCTTTGGGGAGGAAATGTGTTGTTCCAAAAATCACTTGAGGCTTTGATGATCTGTCTTAATTTGGAAGCATTGCCCCAATAGATAAGGGCGCTAAAGATCAACGACATGCAGAATAGCCAACATTTCCTTTTCATAGATTGATTTGCCCAAATTTCACTTAGACAGTTGTTTGCTGGGAAAGGCCAAAGGCCAACCCTCTTGCTTAAGGACAGCGCCAATTCCTTTCCCTGAAGCATCACATTCCAGGACAAAGGTTTTTGTGAAATCAAGAAGGGCCAGGACTGGAGTGGTGCACATGGCCATCTTCAAGGTTTGAAAAGCTTGAGCAGTTGATGGAGTCCAAGTGAAAGAATTATTTTTAAGGAGTGCAGTGAGAGGTGTCGCAATCTTTCCATAATTCTTAACAAACTTGTGATAATAACCTGTTAAGCCCAGAAATCCATGCAATATTTTGAGAGTCTTTGGGTGAGGCCAGTCTTGCATAGCTTCAATCTTTTTAGGATCTACCCTAACATTGGCCTTGCCAACAATATGACCCAAGTACTCAACTTACGAGGCACAAAAAGCACATTTAGATTATTTCAGGAAAAGTTGGTGCTGAGAGAGTAGATGGAGAAATCGATCCACATGAGCAAGATGGTATGTCCAGGTTTTGCTATAGATGAGGATATCATCAAAAAAAACTAAGACAAAATGACGGAGAAAAGGACGGAAGACATGATTCATGAGGCTTTGGAAAGTGGAGGGAGAATTACACAATCCAAAGGGCATTACCAAAAACTCATAGTGGCCCTCATGACTTCTAAAGGTAGTCTTAGGAATGTCTGCCTCTTTCATACAGATCTAGTGGTAGCCAGAACGAAGATCAAGTTTAGTAAAGAACTGGGCACCACTCAATTCATCCAAGAGGTCATCAATGACAGGAATGAGAAATTTTTCTTTAATGGTGAGTTTGTTGAGGGCATGGAAGTCAGGAAACATGCACCAAGAACCTTCTTTCTTAAGGACCAGAACCACGGGAGAAGAGTAGGGGCCCGTACTAGAGTGGATAACACCTGCGTTGAGCAGTTCTTGAACCATTTTCTTAATTTCATTTTTTTGGAAAAAGGGGTGACAATAGGGACAGATATTGGGAGGGAGGCTTCCTAGGACAAGGGGAATGGAATGATCATGAACACCACAGGAAGGAGGGAGTCCTTGGGGAGTGGAAAAACCCACTTGATGTTTAGAGAGGATGGATTGGAGGTCTTGCGGCACAGAGGGTGTCTCAGTTGCTTGTATGGCATGGAGTTGGGAAAGAACGCCAGAATGACCTTTTTTGAGAATCTTTTCCATGCGATGGGGACTAATGATCTTTGGGGAACTAACGATGATGCCTTGGAACTTATATTGTTGGCCCTCCTTATCAAATTCCATGGTTAATTCCTTAAAATCCATGAGAATGGGACCCAAAGTCCTTATCCATTTTGCACCCAACACAATGTCACAACCACCCATGTCGATAGCAAACATATGATATTTCAGGTGGTAGTCACCAATTTGGAGATGCACATTTTCACAATGCCCTCCACATTTATGGACCCACCATTGGCAATCATGATTTGAAAATTATTGACTACACGGATATATCAATTAGTTTCTTGGGCAATGCCGCAATGAATAAAATTATGGGTGCTTCCACTGTCAACAAGAATGATAACCTTCCTATGCTTTATGTAACCAATTAGCTTCAGGGTTTGGGGAGCAGAGAATCCATTGAGAGAATTTAGGGAAATGATCGGTTCTACTTCGGGGGGGTCTGAGGGAGGGGTTATGTTAGTGGGTTCAGGTGACATGGACACAAGGGTAGCTTCAACATCCTCTTCTAAAACATCCTCTGAGATGGCCATAAAAATATTTTGTTCCTTACACTTATGTCCCGGAAAATATTTGTCATCACAATTATAACAAAGGCCTTTGAGTTGGCATTCAGCCATTTCAGCCCTGGTTAATTTTTGGATCTTTAGTGGAGTAGAAGGATGAGTGGGATTGTTTGGTTTAGTGCAAGGAGTAAAGGAGGGTTTCTGGTTTTGAGGAGACAACCTGTTGTGCTTCCTTAGCTCTTTTAGTAGCCTCCACCCAACTCTGAGGCCGATCCATGAAGACATGGGCACGAATCTCATCCTTGAGGCCACTGATAAAACATTCTCAGAAAAAAGCATTAGACATGCCCTATGTATGAAAATACAGTCGCTCAAAAGAAGCTATAAAGTCTTCCATTGTGCCAAATTGTTTCAACTTTTTCAAACGGACTAAATGGTTGGTGTCAGTGTCAAAGCGTTCATAAAGCTCTGCCACAATGTGTGTCCAAGCAACATACCCTTGGCAAACAGTTTTTCTCCATTTCCACCATTTCCAACGTTCTTGATCTAGATGGAGAACACCATACCGGAGTTTGGCCAACTCATCCATAATGTTGTACAAAGAGAAATAATGTTCCATTTGAGTTTCCCAACCAGTGGGATCCGAGCCATCAAATTTGGTCACATCCACACGTAGAAGGTGTAGGTCACGCTGAAAGTGATGGGGCTAAAAATTATGGGAATGAGAGGAAGTTTCACCTTCGGTATGAAAAGGTGGGTCAGATAAGGGAGGATCTGCAGGGATATGCATCTTGGTGCAGATCATCATAGTGACAGATTCAAGTTGGGTAGTAATGTCTTGTTTGAGTTCTTGTTTGATTTCCTCGATTGAGGCAGTGATGGAGGAATGCATGTTTTTATTGATGGTGGCAATATTGGCACTGAGTTGTCTCACTTATTGTTGGGTCTTTGTGAAATTAGAGTGCAAGGTATTGAAGTGATATTCCAATTCTTGGCTATGGGTATGGGCCATGATGACGAGGGAACTGAAAAGGGGCAGGTGGGGTCAAAAAAATTGTTGAAAAATGATAGGTGTGAATGTGATAAGGGTGAAGAGAGAAATCCAATAAAATAGGTCTCAAATAATGGTGCCAACGAGATCCAGACTTTTTTTTTTTACACCTACGGAGTTATACTCCGATCTGAAGAATACTGCAATGATGAAATTCCCAAATGCTTAATCAGGAAGAAATGTGTAGTAATTTGGTAAATCGAATGCAGGAGACACAGTTGTTCGGCAATAGATCTTGTATGTTTTTTGTTTTTTTTTGTTTCCGTCCCCATAGGTTAGGTATTCAAGGGTTCTATAGACAAGGGTTTGCCCTGTGTTATAGCTCTCTAATATACGTGCAGGGTCCAACAGTAGTACTCGGCCCAATATCTCATGGCACCGACTAAGGAGGCTATACCATTCCCTTAGTCGTACTACCCGACTACTCAGGTACTAGAGAGTATCTTCTTGAGTGTTGTTCTCAGTGGCACTATAGCAGTTAGGCGGTCGATCAGTTTATCTATGGAGAGCTTCAGCAAATCTAGGTCGATCTGTATACAGATTTTGTCTGATGCCCTACCACTTGAAGGGGTACCAATAGGGGTTACAAGGGTGCCCAACAGATGTGCACTTAAGTACCACTTGTATTTATTGCGTGTATGAATCCCCAGCCATGGGCTCATGCACATAACGATAAATCTTGGTAGCTTAAAGATGTCGGAATACGTCTCTACCCTGGAAAAAAAAATTAACCCACAATTTTCTGTCGAGGAAGGTGCTCTGACACCACTTGTAATATTCCAGATATAAAAAAGTATGCAGAACATAAATAAATAGCTAGAATTGGCAGATGAACAACAATATAACCAAAACAACACCACAATAATACCAAAATGATACCAGAATAACACCAAAAAGAGAACTTTGATTACTGATAGCAATGTTCACTTGCCTCTTCGAGGGGGAAACCTCAAGCAGAGCAGAGATATATTACAATAATATCCAAGACAAAAGTTCTCATACCCTCGACTCCTATTTATACTAAATATGTCTATCAAAAGAACCATCTAGAGGAAGATCCTTCTAGAAGCGGAAGCTTCTATTAGGTCTTCTTACATTGGACTTATTCTT
>SNQJ01S0127513.1:0-10487 GCA_010110895.2 Picea sitchensis | reverse complement strand
ATGTACCCTTTCTTCCTGAAGGTTCTAGTTTGGATCTCTTCTCTTTGGGTACATGAAGGTACACTGGGCATCCAAATATTCTGAAGTGTCCGATCTCAGGCTTCACTTTGGTGAATGCTTCTTTTGGAGTAATGTTCTTCAGGATCTGATGAGGACTACGGTTTTGAACATATACTGCTGTCATACAAGCTTCTGCCTATAGAGTCATAGGGAGACACTGATCATGTATCATTGCTTTAGTTGCCTCAATGACAGTTCTATTTTTCCTTTCAACAACCCCATTTTGTTGAGGGTTGTAAGGAACTGTGAACTCCCTCTTGATTCTCGCTTCAATACAAAAACTGTTAAATTCTTTTGAGGTGTATTCTCGTCCATTGTCTGATCTCAATATTTTGATTTTTCTTCTGGTCAGGTTTTCAACCTGAACTTTGAATTCTTGAAACTTGGTAAGGACTCCATCCTTGTTTTTCAGAAAGTAAATCCAAGTTTTCTTGGAGTGATCATCTATGAAGAGTACATAGTATAAGTACCCATTTAAGGATGCAACAGTCATCGACCCACATACATCTGAATGTATTAAGTCCAAGTTTTCCTTGGATCTGTTGTCATTGCTAGGAAATGATCCTTTAAAATTTTTGCCAAGGGCATAACCTTTGCAAACACCTTTATGCTGAATCTGTATCTCTAGTAGACCTGTTACTATTTTCCCTAGAGTTGGAAGAGCTCTATAATGAATGTGAGCAAGTCTTCTATGCCATAACTCACTCAAGCTGATAGTGTCATGTAGTAGGGCTTGAACAGGTTTGATGGTAAACTTGTACTAGCTGTTTTCTCGGATACCAATTGCTTTGGAAGAGCTTATATGAGAGTCTTTGTGCCATGCAAGAACTCTTCCTTCTGAGAAAGTGATTTTGAAACCTTTGTCTTCCAAGGCTGAAATAGAGACAAGGGTTCTCTTCATTCCGGGTACATATAGTACTTCTTCTAGTTTAAGCTGCATATTTGAATCTAGTTGGAAAGTAGAAGTTCCAACTCCCTTCACATTATATCTGGCATCATCTCCAAGAATGACATGTAGATGTGTCTCTTTCTCAACGAAATGTGTTAGATGATTTCTAAGACCGATCATGGGCCTGGAGGCACCACTGTCAATTAGTCAAGTTTTGTCATTGATAGGAACCATACCTGAGAGTGCTGAGATGTTGATGTCTTCATTTCTTTGGAGTCTTGTCTTCCTGGAACTGAGCTTGCTTCTCATCATGATTTTGCTCATCTTCACAAACCCTTGTCAACTAGGCTAGAAAACCTAACGACTAGGCTAGGCTAGCATTTTTAGGTTTTGTTGGGCTTATGACTGCCAACAATAAGCCTTGATAAATATGATAGCCCTGGTAAGCTGAGGAGCTTCTTCAAGAAGTTTGTAGAAATACAATTCTGAATTTTCTGCAGAATTTTGGCGAAACCCTTAGAGCCAAAAATTCGAAATGCTCGGAAATGTAATCTGAGACTTGCTGGAGGTGCGCTGAAGGAGGCAATACCCTTTTATGCCCTTTTTAGCCCCAGCGTCCAAGTTTTGAGAGGTGAAAACTCTCAGAAGAGGAGGTCGTACAAAATTTCTGGAAACCCTAGGAGGGTCGTACGGTTTTTGCAGATGTGTGAGAGAAAGGCTGGAAAATGCTTGTGCAATGGGATCTTCAAGACCTATGCTCTGAAACCATGTTGATTTTTCAATAAGATTGGTTAAACATGTAGTTCAATTCAATTTGCATTTGTCTTAACCATACATAAGAATGTTGCAGCAACCAAGATCACAAGAAGAAACACCATGCACAAGAACACAAGAAGTATCTTGGGAAACCCTTCTCAACAAGGGAAGAAAACCCAGCCAAATCCTTTGCTATATTCTTCAAGAAAAAGACCTTCACCACCAAGAAAGACCTAGCACATAAGAGGGTGCTCAAACCCTAGAAGACTAGCGCCCAAGAGAGGTGTGCACTTTTCCCAAGTAAATGTATTTGCTGAAATTTCCAAACTCACATGAAAGATATGATTCCACAATGGGGAATCTTCCTTTACTTATATTAGACTTGTCCTATCAATAGAAGTGTTTATTGGCTCAACAGGGCCGACCTCTCTAAGTCACATTATAATAATAATAATAATTATTATTATAATTGATATTAACCAGATTAATTATCTTTTACATTTATTATTAATCATATTAAGGTGGGGCCGACCTGTACCCTTTACATAACAAGTAGGGTTATAGGCAGGTCTGACTCTTGAACAATATATAGCAAAGGATCTGATACACCCACTAGTGCTCATCCACTAGGGGCACATCCATTGGGATGTCATATCTATGGTTCACTGCATTACACAGAAGAACCAGATCTTCACACGTTCACCTATGCTCGTCCACAGGCACGTCCACTCTACAGGTCTTCTTTCCCACTGTCTCACACAGGAGAATCATCTGGAGTCTTCTCATCAACTCTGCTGCTCAGAGGAGGCTAATACATCATCTTCATTTCTGTTCACATGATGATGCACCCAACACTTTGGGATTTCACACGTTCACCTTGTGCTCAACCACATGCACGTCTAACTCAACAGATCACCTTTCCCACTGGATAATCATATGGAGTTCTTCTCAACTCTCTGAATGGAGGAGGTCATCTCTACGTTCCTAGCTCTGTCTCAAGTAGGAAACACGTACCCTTCTTAGGGGTTTTCTCTCAGGTTTGTAAGTGAGAGAAAGACTCACATAGCTGTAATGATCCACATCTCACAGGTTTGTAAGCTGGAGAATGTCTCACATAGCTGCAATCATCAACAATTTTGACCAATTGTTGGAGGAATGCCTCACATCTTTTGCTTGAGCATTTTGCTTATTTGGGGAGTTCATTATTGATATATGTCCATGGTGAAGAGTGTTGAAATA
Source organism: Picea sitchensis (assembly GCA_010110895.2). Classification (NCBI taxonomy): domain Eukaryota; kingdom Viridiplantae; phylum Streptophyta; class Pinopsida; order Pinales; family Pinaceae; genus Picea; species Picea sitchensis. The sequence goes on along the minus strand of SNQJ01S0127513.1, from coordinate 7,543 downwards.
TTGTAACTTCGAAGAATATTCTAATTATATTTGAGTTATTATCTTATAGATCAAATCCCCTTTTGTGGATTGATCATGTTAGACCAAATCCCCTTTTGTGGATTGGTCAAACCATATTTATAAGGTGGTATTTGTAAAGTCGCCCCCTAGGGTTTATAAAGTGGTTTTAACCACTCCTGGAAGAAGTCGACCCTACTAAGTGAAGAGACATAACCCTAACACCCCCTGACTAGTATTTATAAGTGAGGATGGCACCTCATTTGTTCACTCACTCACTCACACTTCTAGCGCGCATCTTTTGAAGGTAGTTGCAGTTGCAAGAAGAAGGAGAGAGAGGTGCTTGCTCAGTCCTAGTCTATTCTTGGTGGTTTGGTCTTAAGTTTTGGCATTGTATTGGCAATCTATTATTGAGGAAGTTTTTGCTGGGTTTTCTCTCCCATGAGGGTTTCCTAGGATAAAATGATGTGTACCTTGTGATTGTGTTTCTTTTAGTGATCCTACTTATGTTGTTGTTTTGGAAATGCTCTAGAAAATTGAAAAGAACCTAATAACAACTCTAAATTTAACATGGTATCAGAGCTTGACTGAATATAGCACCTTTCACTGGGTATCCAAAAACGTCACTATTGTCGTACAAGGAAATTAGGGCTTTTTATTGAAGAGGAATTTCTGACTAAAAACCATCTAGAAAAGTGCACCCTACCCTAGCACATCATTTCACAGCTTGAGTGCACCTTTTTAGTGGCCAGAGCCTCCAGAAATTCAAACCCTAGTTTTGACTGGTACCAGAAAACCAGAACCAGTACCTGAAGTACTAGTCCAGATTTATGCAGGTCAAGTTTCAAGGGGTAAAACTTGGAATTTTTGAAAACAAACAGCTCCAACCTACTTGCCTCAGCCCAATGCATCTCCTGGTAAGTTCAGATTCATTTTCTGACCACTTTCATTTTTTGGTCATTTTCCCAGCTCCGGGTCAAGATGTTTGCAAACACCAAGCTTGTTGACAAGTTAGAAGGTGTGGAAAACTTCCGTGCCTGGAAGTACAAAATTGGACTTATTCTTGAAGATAACGACCTTGCAAAATTCATATAAGAAAATGTACCAGAACCCGAAGAAGATGCAGCCAAAGCAAAGTACAAGAAGGATATGGTTAGGGCCAAAATGATCATTGCAGACTCCATTAAAGATTACTTGATCCCTCAAGTATCTTCTAAGAATACTCCAAAAGAGATGTTTGATGCCCTAACCAGAATGTATGAAGGAAAGAACATCAACCAGAAGATGAACTTGAGAACCCAACTCAAGAATACAAAGATGTAGAAAGGAGAAACAATTCAAGACTATTTCTATAGGGTTACTCATTTCAAAGAACAACTAGAAGCAATTGGAGACATCTTGAATGAAGATGAACTCATCATGACAACTCTTAATGGTCTCACAAGACCTTGGGATGCCTTCATCCAAACCATTTGTGCAAGAAAAGAGAAACTCCAATTTGGCAGTCTATGGGAAGAATGTGTTAAAAAAGAAGCAAGAGTAGCCAACCGAGAAGCCGTATTATTAAGGGATGAAGATCAAGCCCTAGCCCCTCATGCTAAAGGAGGAAAGAAAAGGTCTCATTTCCAAAAGGAGACCCACCTTCACAAAGAATCTCACTACCCAAAGAGATTCACCCACTTCCATAAAGAATCTCACCTTCCAAGGAGATTCCAGAAATATCATAAGGGTCAAAGAAAAGAAAAATATTTCTCCTCTTATCATTGTTATCATTGTGATAAGATGGGACACATTGCTAAGAATTGTCCTGCCAGAAGGGAAGAATACAAGAAGAGAAATACCAAAAGACATCATGCCCATGCAGTTGAAGATGATGAGCCACCCACGAAGTTGACTAAAGAAGAGATTGAAGATTATGTTTTATTTTTTGCCCTCTCAGGATTTGTGACACCTGGAGAGGATACTTGGCTCATAGATAGTGGTGCCTCCAAGCACATGACAGGTCAGAAAGACATTCTCTCTAGTCTTACAGAAAAGGACTTCCCCCAAAAAGTTTCACTTGGAGATGATTATCAGTATCCTATCAAACGAATGAGAAAATCCACCTACAGACTTGATTCCAGGACTCCGATGAGAATGAAGGATGCACTGTATGTACCAAGTTTGACAAAGAACTTACTTTCTATCTCAGCTTTAGATAAGAAAGATTTCAGGGTTGCATTCATAGATGGTGAAGTTCTTATGTGGTCTAAAGGAAAAACCATAGAAGATGCAATTGTTATTGGAACAAAAGAAGGTGGTTTGTACAAGTTAAAAGGTCACTCAGATGCAGTCTTGACTCAATCCACTGAGAGTCCTTGTGAACTTTGGCATAGAAGACTAGCTCACATCAACTACAAAGCTTACCATATGTAAGCAAGGTAGTTACAGGTTTACCAGAAATTAAGGTTGACCATGAAGGTGTATGCAAGGGATGTGCACAAGGAAATAACATAAAGAATCCTTTCCCAAAGAGTGACAGTAAGGCAGAAGGAACCTTGGAGCTCATCTACTCAGATGTATGTGGTTCAATGCCATCAACCTCTCTAAGCGGGTATGTATACTATGTATCATTTATTGATGATTACTCTTGTAAAACTTGGGTTTATTTCTTGAAATCAAAAGATGAAGTACTTGAAAAGTTCAAGGAATTCAAAGCCTTGGTAGAAAACCTTTTCAAATGAAAATCCAAGATACTCAGGTCACATAATGGAGGAGAATACACCTCGAATGAATTTGGAAGTTTTGGCAGAGATGTCGGGATTAAGAGGAAGCTCACCACTCCCTATAATCCTCATCAAAATGGTGTAGCAGAAAGAAAGAATAGAACTATTATGGAAGCAATGGAGACTATGATTCACGATCAAGATCTTCCAATGCACTAATGGGCTGAAGCAGCAAGAACAACAATTTATGTCCAAAACAGATTATCCCATAGTGCACTTGGATTAAAAACCCCTGAAGAAATGTTCACCGAGAAGAAGCCAGAAGTAAGCCATCTAAAAATATTTGGTTGTCCAGTGTTTGTACACATTCTGAAAGAAAGAAGAACTTAGTTGGATCCTTCAGGAAAGAAGGGAATATTTGTTGGATACTGTGAGGTCTCTAAGGCCTTCAGAATTTACATACCAGGTTACCATCATATTGAGATCAATAGAGGTGTAATCTTTGATGAAGATGCAACACTCAAAAGATCAAGGAAATGCCAGCTTGAAGAAGTATATGAAGAAGAAGCTGTAGCTCCCAGAGTTGCAAAACCAGTGAAGGAAGTTACAGTTACTCCTGATGATGAGATTCCAAAAGATCACGATATGATACAATCTCAAGAGCCTCCCTAGATGACGATCTCTCACAAGAGAAAGCCAGCCTGGGCAAGGGAACTTATTCAAGATGGAGAGAAGTATGGTGCCCTAGAAGGAACCACGAGACAAAGCAAGAAACCTAAGCCATTCTCCAGTTATATGGCCTTGATATGTGATCTCATAGAAAAGGAACCTACTTGCTTTGAAGAAGCCATTCAAAAGAAAGAATGGGTGGGCCATGACAGAAGAACACCGGTCCATTATAAAGAATGATGTATGGGAAGTAGTTCCCAGACTAAAAGAACGAAGATGCGGTATCCTCTAAGTGGATATACAAGCTAAAACATGCATCAAACGAAAGTATTGAAAAACATAAAGGAAGATTTGTGGCTCGTGGTTTTTCTCAAAAGAAAGGTATTGATTATGAAGAGACGTTTGCTCCTGTAGCCAGATACACTTCTATCAGAACCATCATAGCTCTTGTAGCCAAAAGTTACACCGGATGGATGTGAAAACAACCTTCTTAAATGGTGTTATTGAAGAAGTGTATATAGAACAACCACAAGGGTTTGAAGTTGAAGATAAAGAGACTCATGTCTGCAGGTTGAAGAAAGCTCTGTACGGGTTGAAGCAAGCTCCTAGAGCTTGGTATGGCAGAATTGATAGTTTCTTAATGAGCTTGGGCTTTACCAAGAAAAAAGTTGATTCTAACCTTTACTTTAAGGTTATGAATGATGAGCCAGTTATATTGCTACTGTATGTGGATGACTTATTCTTAACAGGAGAAGAAAAGCTCATCATAGATTGTAAGAAGAAGCTCTCTGCAGAGTTTGAGATGAAAGACCTAGGCTTGATGCATTATTTCTTAGGTCTTGAAGTTTGGCAGAGCCCAGAGAAGATCTTCCTTAACCAAGGGAAGTATGCAGTTGAAATATTGAAGAGATTTGACATGTTGGAATGTAAATCCATGAACACACCCATGGAAACAAAGTTGAAGCTCCTGGTTGATACTTCGTTAGGATTGCTTGATGCTACACTATATAAACAAATTATTGGTTTGTTAATGTATCTGACGAATACCGGGCTAGATATATGCTTTGCTGTGAACACCTTGAGTCAGTATCTGGTAGAGCCCAGATGTGTTCACCTTGTAGCTGCAAAGCATGTGATGAGATACCTTAAGGGTACGCTGGATCATGGTCTCTGTTATACTGGAGATCATGACTTCATACTGTATGGTTATACTGATTCAGATTGGGTTGGAAGTGTTTCTGATAGAAAGAGCACTTTAGGATGTTGTTTCAGTTTGGGGTCAACCATGACTTCATGGCAGAGCAGGAAGCAATCCAATATTGCTCTCAGCACGACAGAAGCATAATACATTGCAACATGTTCCGCCAGTTGTGAAGCCATATGGCTTCGGAAGTTGTTGACAGGTCTATTTGATTTGGAGATGGAAGCCACCGCAATTCTATGTGATAACCAAAGTTGCATAAAGATGACGGAGAACCCAGTGTTCCATGATAAGTCGAAGCACTTAGAGATCCGGTATCACTACATTTGTGATGTGGTGCAGAGGGGAGCTGTAAAGCTCCAATATGTTGGCACAGATGAGCAGGTTGCAGATGTGTTGACCAAGCCTCTATCTTGTGTAAAGTTTGAGTACTTCCAAGACAAGCTTGGTGTTGTCCGAAAGGACCTCCCTCGAAAGGGGGAGTGATGTTGATGATACTATGGTATTCTGACCAACAACAGGTAGCTCCGTTAGGATTTTATATCCTAGGGGATTGATCATCCCTAGGCAGATCCCGAAGGTTCGGTAAGGACAGTCTGTCAGAGTACCTGTGCATTTATATGCCAGTTGTGGTCAATAGTGGTAGCTCCGTTAGAATTTTATATTCTAGGGAATCTTTTGATTTTGGACAGATCCCGAAGGTCCAGTAAGGACTGTCTGTCAGAGTACCATGTGGTAGCTCCATTAGTATTTTATATCCTAGGGAATCTTATGATTCTTGGGCAGATCCCAAAGGTCCAGTAAGGACGGTCTGTCAGAGTACCACAAAATGTTGTTGTTGCACCTGCCTCATTCTGTTGCCATATGATGATGATGTTGCTATTCCACCCTCGTGTTGTCTGATAATGTTGTTGTTTCAGCCTCGTGGTGTTGATGATGTTGTATCAACTTCATGCTGTTGATGTTGGTGTACTAGCCTCGGGTCGGTGATATTGTTGTTTTAGTGTTATGCTAATTGATGTTGATGCAGATGATGATGATGATGATGCTACTCCAGCTCCATGCTGTGAATGATGATGTTATTGATGATGAGAAAAACTTTCGATGATTTGTAGATATGCCAGTCAATGTTCCAGATGCTGATGATGTTGCTACCCTCTCTCTCTCCTGACCATGTTGTATTGGGTTATGTCAGTAGAATACCATTCTCGTTAAGGGGGAGTGTTGAAATATTGTAACTTTGAAGAATATTCTAATTATATTTGAGTTATTATCTTATAGATCAAATCCCCTTTTATGGATTGATCATGTCAGACCGAATCCCCTTTTGTGGATTGGTCAAACCATATTTATATGGTGGTATTTGTAAAGTTGCCCCCTAGGGTTTATAAAGTGGTTTTAACCACTCCTCGTAGAAGTCAGCGCTACTAAGTGAAGAGACATAACCCTAACACCTCCTGACTAGTATTTATAAGTGAGGATGATGCCTCATTTGTTCACTCATTCACTCACACTTCTAGTGCACATCTTTTGTGTTGGAGTTACTTCACACACACCTAGGATTTCTTTTTCCTAAGGTTTTTCCTTGTTTATTAGTCATTATTAGTCATTATCTACTCTCCTATATTTTAGGGGAGAATATTCCACCTAGAGAATATTCTCTTCAGTTGACACTTCAATTTGACTAGTTGAGTTGAGTCTAGATACTGCATTGGTTTTGTCACCATGCAACATTGGGATCATCACCATGCTAATGCGCATTAGCCTTGGTTTCATCACCAGATTGGTGCATTACCCTTGATTCCTTGATCTACTCCTCACTACACTCTGTTTCAGTCAGTTAACTAAAGACTAGTTGACTAGTTAACTCAGCTAGGTAGCAATTCACTCCTGTAACTGCCTGAGAGACTTGACTAGGTGGCAATTCACTCAGTAATTGCTGGTGTGTGTCCAGATCACTCTAGACCACCACTATGGTGCATTGGTTCTCCTCCAGTGCGCATTGATTGAGTTATACAGAGTATATCATGTGTAAATTATTTATTATTCATTATGGTTAATGAGAATTCTTTTACTCTTTCTCTCTTGATTCTTCTTTCTCAATTTCTCTCTGCAATGTGTGTGGTATTTTCTAGGTAGATCTATTCTGTGTAGGTTCAACACATTTACATGGTATCAGAGCCGACAGACTGCTAAGCAAAAGCTACACCAAATTTTTTGTAGGTGCAAAAGATTGAAGACAGCGGAAAGATGGATTTCCCAAAAGAATTCATTCTTACACATTACAATTACTTTGCATGAAGGAGAAAATAGTCATACATCTCTGAACCAGAGGATTGTACAGGTTAACCTTGAATACAGACACAAAACTGACATCAGCCATAGAAAAATCCAAGTACTTAAATCGAATGGATGAAGCATTCAGAACAATTTACAGTCTTGTTTCTCTCGATCTCCTTTTTCACATATTTTCTTGTAAGACTCCCAATGAAGCCTGGACCACCTTGGAAGGGCTCTTTGGCAAACATGATGAGATGAGGGGATAAATGTTGGAGGTGGAATTGCTCACATTGGATCCAAAAAGCTTCGACAATATCCAAGATTTCTTTACAGAATTGAAGGATTTATTGTTGCAACTCAAAGCTTGCGGGGTTGATAAATATAAGGAGGAGAAACAAATGGTTCTCACCATTCTCTCCAAACTTGGTCCTGAATTCTCTGTGTTAGTGTCCACATTCCATTCAGTCAGATTCGCCTATGGAGCCACTTGGAAGATGTCTTCTCTTGAGGACTTTATCGAATCCCTGACACAAGAGAAAACCAAGCTCATCCACATGGGCAAAATCAAAGGCCCAAAGGCGCATGCACTTACTATGCAAGATGGCAACCATCAATATTAGAAGTCTAAAGATAAAGGAAAAAAGGAAAGCTCATGCAAATCCAAAGAAGGAAGGGTACTTAAAACCCTTCA
>SNQJ01S0127512.1:0-17989 GCA_010110895.2 Picea sitchensis | reverse complement strand
ACATTGTTCCAGAAAACTCCTCTTTCCCTCCTGTAAATAGGATTCATCGAACAAAAATTTGTATCATTCATTCATATTTATGCAGTGTTGGGTCAGAGTCTCACACAACATCGGTTTCATTTCCGTCTCCTTTTGAGTAACAATAGCCTTTAATAATATTGCGCAATTTTAAAATTCAACTAGTAACTTTTTCTAGGGCTCTTTTACACCAACATTAGCTAGGCTAGAGATTTGGAATAGGCAGTGAGATACACTCTCCAAAGCACAAAACACACAATAGTATCTTGTGATAAGGAGTGTCAAATTCCATTTATATCATTTTGTCCTGGGAAGCCCTTCTCACAGAAGGCTCAAACCTGAGGTCGCATTGAGATTGACAGAGTTATTCACCCTGCTTTGCTGATATCGGTGTAGAGATTACACATATTATGGGGGTCACTTGAAGGTATACCCACAATGATGAGTGGAAGCCTCTCAAGCTGATTTCGGGCTAGATACCCTGCCCTTGTGTGTGGATTGGACTGTCGATTTTTCCCCCAGGAATTATTGTTGTTGGTGGTAACCTTAGTAGCCTATCTTCTTAGGGTCTTACACAAGGTGACTATGAAGGGGTAAGTCTTCACGGTACCTAGAATCGACGTTGGCCAGACTCACTCGGCTGCCTTGGAGGGTATACCCACGATTGTGTGTGGGAGCTTGCACCAGGGTGTAAGTCCGTTAAGAAGGTCGTCAACGTAACTTTTCCACCCTAGCCCAGCCCCTTCTTGTCTCGTCAGCGTGACGTTGGATTTCATCACCAAATAGTGACTTCGGAATTAGAAGGTCTTGTTTTCTTGGTTTTGCTTCCTAGATTTTGTTAGTGCATGTTGTTTGTTTACCCAAGTTGGCCATAGAATTTCTTTCATAAAATTATAACTCGATCACAATTGACCCTCCACGTCATTCACGTAGAATGCAAGGCCTGTCCCTAGAAGATCTAAAAGGTTCTCAACCCTTGCCTACTAACTCACCGGAGGGCTCTCCTCAACAGAGTGAATACCAAGACGTTGCCACTCCACCAGTGGAAAGAACTAACTCTTTAGAATGATTCTGAATTACCAATTCTCGAGAGGAATTTCAACTTCCTCCCGACTCTGGGAGACGTATTGTGTGAGTGAATTCTTCCGGAGATATAGTTGTTCAGTCTTCTGGATCACCAACCAGACCTTTCATAGGACCTGAGGGTCAAGTTCCTTTTTGGACTACTGGAATTTTTTGACGAGATCTCTTTGGCTCAAGAGCAGTCATTGATATCACTATCGCACCTGAGCTGCCCAAAACATCTTATCTAGATGTGGTACCTTTTACTACTACCTATTATTTTCCTGTTACAGACACTCCACCAGCTAACCACATCTTGACTATCCCTCTACAAATGGTCCATTACACAATGGTCCATTACACAATGGTCCCAGATACTACAAGTCCTCACACCGAGATTACAGTGGCTAGCCAAGCCCACATTGGCACACCACTTTCGCCCAGAATCACCCCAACCCTTCCACCTGGATATCATGTGTTGAATGCTTCTATTCCCGCTCCTACACAAATCTCATCCAGGACTCCTGGCATTTCCACTTCTTCTCAGCACCATCTCGTTCCTAATTTTATTCCGACACTTCCTCAACCCCCTTTCATAGGACCTCTTCCATCCTCTATCGGAGGCACCAACCCTAGTGGAACCATCCTGTCTTTCACACCTAATTACCAGATTCCTGTTGGTGGATAATTTCACCAAGGAGGCCAAACCCAATCCCCTTTTGTAGGACAAATCCAAACTGGGATGCAACCCCTGATTGGAGGGCAACCCCCATTGACCCCACCCTATGGACAAAACATACCTCCATCCTTGGCCCAGTATTGGAATTATCTTATACAACAAAATCCTCACTCGACTGGGGGGAAATAGCCTCAAGCTAGCTTCGTCATACCCCCTAGTATAGGCCAACCATATCCAGGCACATCTAATCCTATTTGGGGTTCAAATGCTCATCCCCATGCCCCTATTCAAGGGTACAACCCTATGAATTACTTGCCTCGACACCAACCACCGAATCTACCCGGATCTTCGCATTATATGCAAACTGCTTATGGTCCCACTGGTCTAACGACGGGACTCCCTCCCCAAAGTCACCAGTACCCACATGTGAATAGAAAGTTACCCTTCTTAGCCACCCTGTACCTCCCTGATCTGTTGAGGATTTTAAATGATCTGATCCGTCACTCTCCTCAATGGCCTTCCATACCGGCCAAACTACCATCCGACATCCCTAAATTCGATGGTAAACTGGGAGAGGACCCAAACAATCATGTATTGACTTTTCACCTTTGGTGCTCATCCAACTCCTTGATGGATGACTCTATTCGTTTACGCCTTTTTCAGCGAACCCTCACAGGTTTCGCCGCGAAGTGGTATATAGAATTACCACAAGGCTTCTTCACTGACTTCAACACCCACGTTATGGCTTTCCTCACCCACTACCAGTTATCGATCTACTACGAAATGGGAACCGAGATTTTGACTTCTTTCAAACAAACCAAAGCCACTCATATCTCTGATCACATTCATGAGTGGCGACAGAGACAACGTCTCATCAAACTCGAACTTCTCGATCATTTTATGGTAGAGTGGTTCACGAAATCATTCATGAACGACATCACTCATGACATCTCCATGGGCGGAGTTGTCACAGAAGAATAGGAAATCAGTTGGTCTCAATACCTCGACCTTGTTTATTCACAAATGGGGACTCTTTACAACTTACTCCCTGACACACCTCATCCTTCTACTTCTACTACTTCAACTACTCTTGTTGCTTCTCATGCAGTTGACGGTGTGATTGGCACTTTCCATGCCCAACCTCATTCTATCTAAACCTCTAGCAACAACCCTAAACCTATTTCTTCTAATGTTCAAAATGATTTGTCTCCTACCCTTCCCACCGGAAAGACTTCTAAGGTAAACTCTGTTCAATCTACCCCCACCGGAAAAAACAAATCCAAAAAGGGAAAGGGTAAGAACAAGGAGGATAAAAATAATCCGCAATCTGAGAAAACCAAAACACCTCCTGTTGATAATAGGGATAAGCACAAACCCCGATACCCTTGTCTTATCTGTGGTGATGATCAATACACTAAGGATTGTCCATGACGAGCCGAGGTCACTAAGTTCCTTCAAGGGACCACGAAACCCCCCACTTCAATCATATTTTCACAACCCTACCCCTCTCAACAACAGGCCCAATTGGTCATTCATAACCAACCTTCCCCCTCCAATACATCCTATGTCTTAATGTGTACAAGTGATTCAAAGAATAATGACATCACACTTACCACTCGAGCCAAAGATTATTCTTCCTCCAAAGAGAAGGTTGATGCAATACCTCCTTCGTTGGTCCAACCATCTCCCATGAATCCACCTACCAACGGTCCTCTTCATCTCAAATGACCGAGACTAGATACAGTCCCTTGCCCTCCTCCAAAGGGTGTTGTTAGAAAATTGACTTTCAATCCTCATGCACGTCCTGCCCAGAACTACAGTATTGTCAAATATCTGGCCCAAGCACTGTCCGCGATGTCGGCCCTTGAAGTCCTTCAGAGTTGTCCCATACAACGGAAGGCACTGTTGAAAGCTATCGGTGGAATCCACCCTACGGATACAAATTTAATAATTTTTGACTTGGAAGATCACATTCCAAGGTACCCCCTCAACTCGCATTCCAAATCCAAGTTATTGTCTCCAACAAAAACATTTGTAGAACAGTTATTGATGAGGGTGCCTCAACGTGTGTCATGTCTATTACCTGTTGGAAAGCCATCAGCTCTCCTTCTTTGATTGAATCCCACAACATTCTCAAAGCCTTCAATGGCTCTGGTTTTAAGCCTTACGGTGTCCTCCCGTCGTTTCCTATTACGTTAGAAGGAAAAACGGTCAACATTGAAGTGGAGGTATTTGACGCTCCTCTTGATTACAACCTTCTACTTGGTCGTAGCTGGATAGATTCCATGCATGCAGTCGTGCCCGCTCTTTTTTGTGTCATGCATTTCCCACATCAAGGAAAAGTAGTTACCGTAGACCAATTGGCCTTCTTTCACTCTGATGCACGTACTGCAAACGTACCTTTCATTGCAAAACCCCCCCTGGATATGAGAACCTCGGTGTGGGTCTTCTTAAAGATTCCTCTTTGATGGGTACTTTCCCCATTCCACCACCTGATGTCCCACATCTGTTTGTCACCTCAATCAACATGATCTCCACCTCTGTTCACAGAACCCCTGCATCTTACGACCCATGGATGGTACCCAACCCTGGTGATCATCTTCGTTATGGCGACGAAATTCCTTTGAGTCCAGTCGAATCCGCTTATCAAGCCATTCAATCGACAACCCCCTCTCTTGGTGATTTATCTCTAGATCCATTTGGTGTCATTTTTCCTATAGACGAGATGATTATGTATGTTATGTCCGTGGAAGATACCCCTTGGGATGATGGACATCATCGTTCCATCCTCTTCCTAGAACAACGCACCATCGAGGGTTACCAACAAATCTTGACCCCGTTGACCGTTGTCATCATTTCTACCTTTCTCAAGTCTACACACGATATGTTCTACGAAGGGAACTTAAGTAATATCTCACCCACCATCCCCCTCGACATATCCATAAAACCTGGAGTTGTCGAAAATGTGCATATCGAAGCTTCGTGTTCCCATGACGAAGTTGTCACCTACAAGTCTCTTTTCCAAGAATTTTGTGACATCTTCGCATGGAGCTATGAAGAAATTCCAGGGATTGACCCCGACATTGTGGTACATGAGATTAATACATACCTGGGTGCTAAACCCTTCTGGAAATGACTTCGTCTGGTCCATCCACGTAAAGAAACTGCTATCAAGCTTGAAGTTGAGAAAATTCTCAAAGCTGGCTTTATTTACCCTATGGCTCTAACTGACTGGGTTTCCAATCTTGTTCTGATTGACAAGAAACAAGGCACAATCTGCATGTGCGTTGATTATAGGGGCATTAACAAAGATTGTCCTAAAGACAACTTTCTTACCCACTTCATTGACCAGATCATCGACGATTGTGTCGGAAGTGAAATCTTCTCTCTGATGGATGGTTTCTCTGGATATAATCAAATCAATATCGTACCCGCAGACCAACACAAGACATCTTTTATTTGTCCTTAGAGAACTTTTGCCTACTGGAAACTTCCATTCGGTTTAAAGAATGTCGGCGCAACTTTTCAATGTGCTATGTCTTACGCCTTTCATGATATAAAGCACATTTTGCAGCCATATCTTGATGACTTACCTGCTCATTCCATGCGCCATGTAGATCATCCAATACACCTCTGCACCATTTTTCTTTGATGTCGGTTTTACCACATACGCTTGAATCCCCACAAATGTATTTTTTGCGTAGAATCCGGCCGACTTCTAGACTTTATTGTTTCACGTCAAGGGATTAGGGTAGATCCTTTGAAGGTCGAGGTGATTCTCAATCTCCCACCTCCTTCCTCACTTCGCCAGTTACAAATTTTGCAAGGGAAGGCAAACTTTCTTCGTCATTTCATCCCGAACTATGCTGAGCTAACTCTTGGATTTACATGACTTCTCAAGAAAGGTTCTGAGTTTGTATGGGATACCACTGCCAACAAAGATTTCGAAGCTTTGAAACAGTCGTTGACATGTAACCCACTACTCTTCCCACTAAATTACAGTTGGGATTATTTCCTTTACCTCGCAACCTCGGACTATACCATCGCTATGGTTCTCGTCCAGGAGGATGATTCTCATGAATAACATGTCATCTATTACTTGAGTCGGAGTCTCACGACTACCGAAACCAAGTATTTACATGTTGAAAAATTGTCCTTGGCAGCCGTCCAAGTAGTTCAACGTTTTCTGCACTATATCCTTTCTCACAAGACTACGGTAATTTCAAACTGCAACCCTATGCAGCACATTGTTACACGCCAACTGCTAGGGGGAAAATACTCCAAATGGATCGTAATACTCTAGGAGTTTGACTTAGAATTTGAACGCGCTAATTCCAAGAAATCCTTGGTGTTTGCTGAGTTGATATGCGACCTTCCCTGCTCTGAGATGAAAAAAGGTAGCAGCTGATTCATTACCCGATGAATCCCTTTTCCTTATTAGTTTCGATGACCTTTGGTACGGATATATCATCATATATCTCCAAAACCAGACTTTCTGGCCCAATTTTTCTAGCACTGACCGCTGTCAAATACACTACCAAGCCCGTCAGTATATTATCCTCGGTGATACTCTTTATCATCATGGGATTGACCTTCATTTTTTGACACTGCCTCACATTTGATGAAGCCGAGAAAGCCCTAAATGACTGCCATTCTAGAGCCTGTGGTGGTCACATGTCTGGGTATGCTACTACCCAGAATATCTTACGAGCAGGGTATTTTTGGCCTTCTTTATTCAATGATTGTATAATTACTATCCAAAAATGCCATGCTTGCCAAACCTACAACAATAAAATATGATCACACCCTGCTCCTCTACACCCTATGGTATCTGTTGGTCCTTTTGCGAAATGGGGTATCAATTTCATGACATGTCACCCTCACTTGATCAGGGGGCATGGATACATTATTGTAGCCGTAGATTATTTTACGAAATGGGCTGAGGTGATGCCAACATTCGACAATACCGGAAGGACTGCAGCATTATTTATATTCAATCACATCATTGCTCAGTTTGGTGTTCCTCAAGATATCATTACTGACCACGGTAGCCACTTTAGAAATTTCATGATGTCCAAACTCACTGAAAAGTTGTGTCTTCTCTATGAAAACTCAACACCCTATTACCCACAAGCCAATGGCCAAGTTGAAGCAATAAACCAAATCCTCATTACCATGCTTCTACAAATGATAGGGATTCACAAAACGAGTTGGCACACGATGTTGTTTTCAGCATTGTGGGCTTACCGGACATCTGTTAATTCTACTACCGGGTTTACACCATTCCAGTTAGTCTATGGTCTAGAATCCATCTTGTAGATTGAATGTGAGATACCCTCCCTAAAACTAGTCGTCAAACTTCTCCCGAACACTTTTACCGAAGAAGAACATCTGTTGTATCTCGTGCAATTAGACGAAACTCGTTGCAACGCCACCCTAATTATAGAATCCCAGAAGAAACGCGTCAAAGCCCAATATGACAAACATGTCAAGCCATGCATTTTCTTCGAAGGTGATCTAGTCCTCCTTTACGAACAAGATCGGTATATGCTAGGAACCGGAAAATTTGAAGCTATGTGGCGAGGTCCTTATATCGTCAGACGAGTTTTGGACAAAGGAGCTTATGAGTTAGTGGACTACGATGGTATCCCTTTGAGTGAACCCATAAATGGGTTGTACTTAAAGAAGTACTATGCTTAATATCACATGTGCATGAGTGCTTGTATTTTATTGTATCACACTTTTTGTGTGCTTTTTCATTATTTGGTCTCTGCCCTCGACCGTTTATCTTGTGTTGTGCTTGATTTTCATATGTCGGAGTTTTTTTCACCCCACATTGGCTTCACCGATGGCGCTAGCCATAGTACTCGAAACCTTGATTCTGCTACATGGGCAATTTACGCCCCTACGAGCGAACTTATCAGTCTATGAGGTGTGTGCCTCGGTTGTGCGACCAACAATATTGCAGAATATAGCGTCGTCATCGAATTGTTGATTGATGCTATTTCGCTTGGTATCCGTCACCTAGTTATACGACTCGATTCATAGCTAGTAGTACTACATTTAAGTAATGTCTATGCTTTCTGAAGTCCTACTTTATTACGGGTATATTTATGAATTCACCTCTTGGAACGTTATTTTGATTATATCGAATATCAGCACATTCCTAGATGTCTAAATACATTGACTGATGCATTAGCTAACTATGTGTTAGACAGACATTTGGGACATTTATAAACCAATCACACATCACATGTATAACACAACACAAAATAAGTCAGTAGAAGTCGTATATATGTATATAATGATCAAAAGTTTTTACAAAAATTTTCTATCCAAGGATCAAAATCTCAAAATATGAAGCCCATAGCTTCTACAAAATAGCGTCATGGATGACGCTCATGATAACACACAACTGCTCGGGCTACCCTACGAAGCAGCTGACTGATAGACTCGGACACACCCACAGTATGGCGCTGGTAATGCCTCAGGATCTCCCCAATAGCAATATCTGAGACGTTCGTGGTCAACCCCTCCAAGTTCTGCTCCACTACCTCATGGTCTTCAGCATCCTATCTCGCCACTGGAGCCGCTTCTCCTCGTCGTTGGATGGGAGACGTTCCTGGAGGTCGATATGGCCCCACATCTATGTCATCAAAAAGAGATTTCTTGATTATTTTTTGGACAAACATAAAAACATTTCATATGATAAAATTTGCAAAAACATTTAAAAAGAACAAAATCTGTACTTCTTACCTAAGTCACCCCATTGAGCGTCCTCAGGCAGGGCCAAATCTGGATCCCCTCAGAAATCCAAACCATCATATGCATAGTTTTCAATCATCAGCATCTGGGGCCTCAACCAGTCGAAAAACGAATCATTATACTTGTTTATGGGCCCTGCTATGTGTCAAGCCATGAGGTTGCACCACCTTAGCATCCTCGGATCTTGTGGGGTCGGTAAACCCCAATCAACTTGTAGTCACAGTAGTGGGACCCTCTCAAAGAAGAATGACACCAAAAGTGATCTGTACCCAAACTTCTTCAAGTCACCCTTTCTGCACTTCGTCAATTGTCTCTTCATACTACGAAGAACTTCATCCAACCAGTTGAATACTTGAGGCTCTGTGCACTCTATGGCGTATTGGAAATAGATCTGGAGTGCCATGTGTGGAGCTGCGCTCCCAGCCATGTGTGCAATAGTAAACAAAATGGTCTGTAGGGTCAGATCTTGGACCCCCCAAATAGCAACTTTACCTTTGCTTCACTCTGCCTCAGGAACATAATACTGGCGACAATACTCACTCATGGGGAGTTCGTCGCCTCTACCTCCGGTCAAAGTAGCATGGTAGCCACGCCATGACAACCCCGTTAGAAAATAGATATCCTCGATATCTAGGGTCATTGTATGGATTCCCACATGAAATAACTGTTGGTCCACATCCCACATGTGGACCAGGTATTCCAACTCAGGTTGTTGGAATACNTCCCACATGAAATAACTGTTGGTCCACATCCCACATGTGGACCAGGTATTCCAACAACCTGAGTTGGGCCCTCATGCCCGGAATCCTGAAAAATTTCAATAGCCCACAGTCCCGAAGGGAAACGACTGTACCCGGGTTATTCTCGACAATGGAATCATCCTCCTCATGTTCCCTTTCTCTCCATTCCAACATTGTGATGGTAAAACACCTGCAAAAGAGCCATGAGAGGGGAGTCAACAACTTGTTTTAAACTCTGGCATAATTTTTATTGAGCAAAACCTTACTTCAAAATCCATTTTTCGTCCCCCACAAGTGAGCCTTTTGCACAGTGTGAGATTCTCGCAGGTGCCCTGAAGGCCACCTATAAGAATCCTAGATTCTCGCAGGTTCCGCATGGCCCACCTACAAGAATCCTTGGGCACATATTTTGACCCTAAAATGGACTCAAAACCCAAAAAAAAGCCAATAAAAACCAAAAAAAAACCATGAAAACGTTAAAGAATCAAGAGATTACCTCATTGGATGAAATGGTTCGCCAAATGATGGCTTGTGCCTCCCGCAATCAAGCAAATAAATTTGGGGTAAAATGAGGTATGTTGGACAAGTTTTTGGCAAAATCATAATGAAATGGTAAAAAGCCCTTTTTACCCATATTTATTCACTTTTTACCATTTTTGTTGATTTTTTATATTATTTAATTACTTTGACTATAAAACTTAATACCCTAATAGCCTTGTGAATGTAGTTTTTCGCAAATACAGCAACTTCGAAGTCTGAATGAGGGGGTACAGGTGTTTTTTATTTTTGTCGCATGTACGACTACTTTTTAGGGTTTTTAGAAAAAACCTCGAGCTCAGTCTTCATTCGTTCTCGTGCTCGAAAAATATATGAGAACGTAACCGAGTATAGTTTTTCTCGTCTTTTTGTACTCATCATGGTAACATGAAAGCGACGAACGTTAAGGAGTATCCTTTAAGCTCTTCTCACGCTCCATAAAAATGAAAAGATGGTCGAGCGATCTTGTTCTTTTCACACTCATTAAAGTACTTGAAAAAACGTTCGATGGGCGATAGTTTATCACTTTTTCGGTCTCGTCGAACTCTTTTATGAAAAAGGAACTGGGAGATTTCTCTTTAAGTGTTTTTCAGACTCTCAAAACATGAAAAAACCCCGAGTTTTCTATCATTGGACTCATTAAACAAACATCGAAAGACCTGCAATGGGACCAAACCACTCCTTCCTAGGATTCGTTAAACATACTCTGAGCGACTCATCTGAAGGATGAGCTTACATCAACAAGCATATGTTATCCTCCTCAAGCTTGTGTAAAAATAAAGAGGTACTCACCAGAAATGGTGGGGGAAATTTTGGGAAAGGGATGTGTTTTCGTATTCATATTAATGGCAGTAAGCGTCGCTCTTGAACATGACACCCCCTATTCGTCATTTGAATCTGGGTTGGGAAATCCATTTGTCTCTTGTTCGACTTGTTACAAGGTCATATCTTGGGTCGTCTTTGAGTCAGTGCTGCCAAGTCCTTGGTCGTGTCATTCATATGTTCAAGAGAAGTTCACACAAGCCCTCTATTGAGTCGACCATCTGCAGTTGTCCATTCTTACTATGTCGGCCTTCCCTATGTTCATTTCAACCCGTATTCATACTTTGTTTCACCCTCAAAATCTGTTACTTATTTCATTTCATTGATGGGGGATACATCACGGCCCTCCTGTGACGAGTCTTGTTACGTCGAATCCAACTCATTATCCAGAAATGAGACTTAGAAATCATTTAGTACCTTGGAACCTGCATGCCTTAATGGCAGGTCTCTTCGCCTTCGAAAGGGGTTTCACATCATTGATCCCTGATCGAGAGATTCTACCGAGTGCTCAACTTCAGCCCATGCATTTGCATTCATTTAGATTGTACTTTGGTACCTTGGGAGTCATTGACATCAATGGTGATTTCCCTCGCACTTGTTAACGGTTTTCATCAATGACCAATAATCAAGTGGTTTCTACCATGTTCGACTTCAATACATGTAATCACATGGTTAGATTCATACTTTCAGGTGACAGGATTGAAGACCCTAGGTCTCATCTTTTTGATCCAGGATGTGATGGAGTATGTATGATTTTTGTCGGCACATAGATCCACTTTGTATTTCATGTGGCTATGTTGTCTTAATTCATGTCTTCTCTCATAGATCCACAGTGTATTCCTCGTGGCTATGTAGAATTTTGAAGGCATGGATCCATAGTGTATGATTGGTGGCCATGACCTATGTTTATGATTCCATTCATTTGTGATCTGAGCATGGGAATTCCTACCTTAGAACTGGTATTATATTCTGCAGATGCTTGATTGTTTACAAGTCTCTGATTAGGTGCACTCCTTGTTTCTGACACACACACGCATTTTACAAAGTATTTCGACTGTCACAAGTTCCATTCTCATACTTTGGGGGCATTTTGTTACACATGATTTTGTTCACTCTAGTGATGTCTCTACAAGTGATGTATTCAGGCTCCCACAATGACTTTTTGCCTGAGAAAAGTGACTATTGTCTTCTTCCAAAAAAACACATTTTTAAGATGAGTTCGTAGGTTGCCTATATTACAGGGTGTGAAAATCCTTCATTCTCGCAGGCAACCCAAACTTACGGTGTGAACTATTCACAATCTGCTCTATAGGTAGGGTGCGAACCTATTTCAAAGCTTGGAAAAGAGAAGAGGTCACGAAGGTTCTAGAAGGGAATCTTCTAGAAAATGAGTTGGCATTCGCATGGTTGGCATCCTACTGACTTATCAAATTTATTGGGATCATCCTCATCCATTTAACCATCTCTCCTTCTCTTATATATTGAAAGGTTTCTCATGGAAAAGGTTAAGCAAGATTGAATGAAGAATTGGTGAAAGAATTGTGTGAAGGAATCTGCTTGGATAGAAGCTTGAAGACTCTATTTGGTCTATCAAGTTGTATTGGATCTTCTTCATGCAAGTGTAGAGAAAGTGTGTGTGTTGGAACCAAGGGTCACTTAAAGGAAGCTTGTGACATCAAGGCGATCTGGTTGTATCTTCTACTTTCATTTAATATAATACAGCGGCATGTCCCTTTCCCATAAAATCACTCTTATTTTATTGCATAACTCCTTGATCATATGCATAGGTTGACATTGAATGTACTTTGTTATCTTCACTTTGGTCGGTTTGTGTTGTCTTGGACCTGATTTCACAAGAGCACCAGAGCGAAGTGGGAAAAATAGAGACCTAAGGAAGAGATATAAAGGTATGTCACTCATTCCTTCCTAGTAGTAGATTCAATGATTGCAACTTAGGGAAAGAGTCGTGTCCTGTCCTGTTTTGTTCTAGATCCAGGTGGATCTAGGGAGATCTATTAGTGTCTGCACCTACTGATTTATCCGATAACAGGTATAACCCTTACATGCACCTCGCATGTGTTATATGCACTTAATGACACCCCTTTCCTTGCTTTATCATTAAAATAAACTTATGTGATATTTGAACCCGAATGAGTAAGGAAAAAATCATATTGTTTTCCCATCACTCAAAATACGCATGCAATTGAATTAGTTACACACACACATATGATTGAAAATGTAGAATCATTAACTTTAAAATGAAAAAATCCCTATATAATGAGCGTGCGTTTGAAAACTGTGAAATTTTAACTTATTTATGCACCCACCACACCCCCTTGTTCTTTTTAATTTTAAATTTGTTGGGGATGGTCCCATCCCATATTGCATTACAATGTGATGATGCCCCATAATAGGGACTTAATTTTTTCCATTAAGAGGTTCAACCTCCACAATTTCTTTGGTATAAGACTTCCGGGAAATGATCAATAACCCGTCAACTACCACTTGCAGGGTAGTACCTTTTATCAAATCCAAGGTCCTTCTGCAACATTGGAATCCAACCACCTTGCTAAAAATCCCCCAACTTGTGAAAGGAGATGCTCAAAAAAACCTAGCTAACACGAGGAGACCATCTAGCAGCACTTGGACTTGAACCTGAGACCTTATAAAGCCCAAAGGACCTGAGGAGGGTGGTTTTTTCCAATCCACCTATATGCATAATCCCTTTGTAATATGGATAGGAATTATATATATAACAGGGCTTCAACCCCATACTTTATTTTGTGATCATGACACCATCATAATATGGATTAAATCTGTAATAGAGGTCATGTCCCCCATAACACATAGATTCTTCTTTGGAGACATCAATCCATGTAATCATTGTTACGAGGGTTAGTCCCCTTCCCCTCACTGTTCAATTTTTATATGAGATGATATGAGATTATAGATGGATTTATTACAATTTAGGGCCTCCATATATATAATTGGGAAGATTTCCCTTTCGTTAATGGACGTGTCTTTTCCATTTTGTCTTTTCATTCATTATTAATTATTTATATTTATACATTATATTATAAATATATTATTTATATATTATA
This sequence comes from Picea sitchensis, assembly GCA_010110895.2. Taxonomy (NCBI): domain Eukaryota; kingdom Viridiplantae; phylum Streptophyta; class Pinopsida; order Pinales; family Pinaceae; genus Picea; species Picea sitchensis. The sequence goes on along the minus strand of SNQJ01S0127512.1, from coordinate 4,265 downwards.
TTAATAATAGTATTTAATAATTATATTATTAATTATTAATAATATAATTATATTATTAATTATTAATAATATAATTATATTATTAATTATTAATCTCGAAGAATGTCTTCCTGATGTTTCCCAAACATCAACACTCCCTCTCAACGAGGGAGACATTCCACATCATGCCAAGTTTGTCTCTGAAGTATACAAACTTCGCCCTAGACTCGTGACACATCTCTGTCAATCCTGGGAGATATCCCTCCCCACCTAAACTGAGGAAAAATTGCCTCTGTAGCTCTCTCTCTCTAATCCAACTGAATCTCTCTGAGATCAGGCTCACTGTAGGTCTACATGTGATAGCATCTAACATCTTGAGTCTTTATCATTCCTAGTCAAATTAGCATGACTAAGGAGAAATGTTACACATATGCCATTCACCACTAGCAAATCCCCATAAGTGAATGTATAATTTTCCCTTAGTCAAATAAGCATGACCAATCTGGGAGAATGTCTACCCGATGTTGCTAACTTGAGAACCATCAACATCCTGGGCCAAATTATTCTTTTGTCTTCAATATTTTCTTTTAATGCTTTTTGGGGTTTCTTCAATGGTTTCACTTGTCTTCATGGCTTTCTTATTTCATAGAAAAATTTTCCTTGATCCTTGTTGATGTAATCATATCCACAAAATTGTGTGTAGCACCTCAATTCTTATACTCATCCTTGTCAAATCACCATTACTAAGTAAAAATACCACACCAGGTCCATTCACCACAGGTACACCCCTATGAGTGAATGTCAGCCTGAGGTTATCTGACACATGGAGAGCACATCGATTCCGTATCACTCATTTTCATTATCAATGAAGGAATACACATGGGCCCATTTACCACATGTACACCCTTGTGATAAATGTATCCTATCTCCCTTGGTCTATAGCCCAATGTAGGAGAAGGTATGATCTGAAAAGATCACTTCAATGACAATGGTTGAGTTATTATGTGTGTATTTATTAACCATTTAGGAAGATGAATGAAAGAGGGAGAATTATAGAAGAAACATCACATCCATAATCACATATATAGATCTGAAATAAATCAAGAATAACAGCAAACCATAGAACACCAAAGTGATAACAGAGTTCGGCAATCTCGCCTACGTCTCTAGGCCTTTGTCTCAGTGGGTGAGGCTTTCTTATTTCTGTTCAAAACCTTAAAATTACATCACAGTAGTGCCAAAAGGTTAGAAAATAGATTTTGTCTTGTTCTACCAGATCTCTAGAACCCAACAGAAGAAACGGCACTGAAATCGGATGACCGGAGCTCCCAGAAATGGCCTGCAAAGGTGCACTCCTCAATAGCTTCCCTGCATAAAAATGGATTTGTCTTGGAAAATATTCAGCGTAAACTTGCTCTGAATGTCCTTTTTTTGCCTCAAAAATCCATGGTTTATATAGATATGAAGTTGGTAACCATCTCCCAACTTCTCCCCAAGATCTGGCCTCAAAAAGGGCCTAATATCCCCCAATATGGAAAAAACTCTCCAAATTTTTTGAATAAATCCATAAAAATCACTATTCTATAGTAAATAACCCACTTTAGTAGTAATATAGGGTGTAGCCCCCTTTTAGCTGGCCCTTGGTTGTATTAGGCACATCCATGTAGCCAGGCGCTAACATACCTATGTGCTATGCCCTTATCCCTTAGCTCTCAGTTGCATTGAAGGACATGTGGCCTGGTGTTTACTACACCACGCTCTACACAATGGTTAGACCCCCGATAGATTTTCCCATGGTTAAGCCCCCTCTTCGGTGGGCTAGCTCGGCCGACCGAGGCTTAACCCTTGACCTCTGCGCGCAAGTATATAGGACTCGGTATTATGTGATAGGTATAAGAACCGAGGGCTAGGTTCCTCCATATGCGTGCCAAACAAAAACAGTTAACACCAAGTTCTATGGGATATTCCACAAGATCAGGGGCTGGAACATTCGTTACAACCATGCACCAAAGGGTATGGTCACATGTTTCTGGTCACATTGTCGAGGGCTAAGGCTAGGCCCCAGCCCTTTTCCGCCCGGATTATCAACATTTATCACTTTAAATAAAATTTATGTGCTATGGTTTAACAAGTACAAATGTGGGTGGGTTGGCTAGCCCAGCCCTGCCAAACCCTAGCCCGGTGGGAGGTCGCACGTTCAAAACTCATGCGCACCACAATTTTTACAATAACAATAAACCAACCAATGGGTTCCATGTGGCAGCCCATGTCTGGGCCACATCGCACCTCATCATTTACTGAAACCAATGTCATTTGTCAACCGTCGACTGGTCTAGTTGTATGCCTCTGCCACGTGTCTTCTCCAACCGTACCCTTCCACATGTGCCATGTGTCACCACTGCAAGGGTGACATGTGTCACTCCCTGATTGGTCCACTTGTACCTTCCCAACACATCATCAGTCTATACACCCAGTCACCCTACCATGTGTCACCTCTAGATGTTGCCACATCAACACCAATTGTTCCTGCCATGTCAGTTGTATGGCATGTACAGTCAGCTTCCACGTGGCACTGTATGGATTGTACAGTCATCATTTTTTTGCATGTTTGGACAAATGAAAATATCATGATATTTGGAGCATATGACGTTTGTTTGAGCCCATTCAAGTTGTGTTGGGTTCGTATCAACGAGGCCTATGTACATGTTTGTTTTGAAGTCATTCGGAGAACTTTGATTTTTAGGCCTTTCTAAACCCCATCAAGCTCCTAGATCCGATTTTAGATCACATATCCCCACTAAAGACATTTTGGTCCCACAAAATATTATTGACCAGTCATCAAGCTCGAGATAGGCCACCCGACTCGATCTCTATCTTTGAACTCTGTCCTGTGCACCTGTCTCATCAAGATCACCTGTAACATAATCATGATAACTGATAGCATATTGTTATCCATTTAACCTTGTCACATCTTATTGAAACCACTATCATCCATGTAGACAACATTACTAATGATAGCATCAAAAATATGACTGCAAATGAGCTGATATGTTTATAATATTTGCACAACATTAGCTTATATTAAAGAAATTGTGATTAATCTTACATTCTACAATCATCTCATGTTCTTGCTTAAGATCGATTACATGATTGGAAACAATTATAGGTGTGTTTCTTTCTTGAGTTGTCTTCTTTAATTGTTCTATTGTTTGAAGAGTTTTATTTTCCTTTAAATGATGAGTATGAACCACATATTCTTGACCTGCTTTCGTTAAATGATATTGATTCGTTTCCATGTAGAAGATTGCTTTACGATCAAACAAGTATGTACTACCTAATACCATTCCACATTCACTTAGTGGCACCACGTCACATACCTCCTCCACAAACTTAGACGAAATTGAAAATTTTAATGTGGGTTGCTTTGTTATGTGCAATTGATGATTGTTTTTCATCCATTTAAGTGTGTAAGGCTTATGATGCATATGTGTTATTAATCCCAATTGCTTAACCAATTCCTCTAAAATTAAGTTAGATTGAGATTCATTATCTATCAATGTGTCAATCTTAGTGTGCCTCCTGATGACCCTTATGTGAAACAAGTTACTCCTACAATCAAATCCTTCACCAATTTTACCTGTCATACCAACCAATGAGACTTTATATTCATCACTTGAATCTGATCCGAGGTTTGTGGGTTGTGTTGTTGTTGCAACTGTTTGCCTCCCTTTCCTTTCTTTAAACCACTTTGGTCTATTTTTGGGATGCAATTTCCAACAACGGTCCTCATCATGCCCCTTTTTCTTGCAATGCTTGCAAGAGGGCCTTTCTTCATTTCTTTCCACTGAACTTGCCTTCTTGCCAGTCCACTTCCTTTTGTCCTCTTTCCTTGAAGACGATTCCCCTAGTAGACCAAAACCTATTTTCCCTGCTTCAATATATGTTACTTGAACAGAACCTCATCAAGATTATTAGGTCCAAACATGAATACAGTGTTTCGAATATGTGCAGGTAAACCTCCTATATACTTCATAAGATTTTCTTGGATATGTAAAGGAATATCTAACATCAATGCCATTTTATGAAATCCATCGATGTATTCTTGCACTTTTTTTCCTTTTCTTAGTTTTAAAGCTTGCCATTCAATTAATTATTTTTCTTTATAACCCAAAGGATAGAATTGCTTTCTAAGTGAAGAAATAAAACTTTTCCATGATGGAAATACATTACCCACTTGTTGTGTGCCGTTTTGCAACTTTCTTTGCCACCAGATGAGTGTTGTGCCT
>SNQJ01S0127509.1:26223-39337 GCA_010110895.2 Picea sitchensis | reverse complement strand
TAATGCATACTAAAGAAACACACTTTTACCTAACGACATATTAGACCAAGTAGATCTTAACTAACTCCTAAGTGTCTAAATATCCTAACAAGAAGTAAGTCTCTGACATCGAAATTCCTATCTGAAGAAGAATTTGAATCAAACCATATTTTTACAATTTGTTGATGCTAATCATGTTTCTTCTTTGCTTGTGTTCTTACCTCCTCCAGTTTTAATAAACATTTATTCAATTTTCTAAATGGTCGCACTCCTCTTCTTGAAATTTCTTTGACAGTTGCAGAGAAGAAAGTAAAACATGTCGAGGGATAATTTCTTCTCTTCCGTAGACGAGGAAGAAAGGGGAATTACCAACAGAGGATTTTGGGGTTACCCTATCAGCCCAAATTGCATTATACAGTTCATTGTGCCAGTTCTTGTGATTTTTTGAAACTGTCCTTTTAATAATCTTGATTAAATTTTTATTTGTTGATTCTGCTAGGCCATTTCCTTGAGGAGAGTAGCTTGCAGAATACTTTAGTTTAATACCTTTTTCCAAAGAAAAAATGTTCATATCAAGGGATGAAAAGTAAGAGGCATTATCAAAGACCAGACATTCGGGAATGTTGAATCGAGTGATGATATGAGAATTAAGGAAATATACTACCTGATTTATTTTCACCACTTTCAAAGGTACAACCTCAAACCATCTAGTAAAATAATCCGTTGTTGTAAGGATATACTTGTGCTGCTACAAAGAAGAGGGATTAATTAGTCCTATGATGTCAAGGCCCCATTGCTGAAAAGGGGAATCTACAGTAACAGGCTACAAAGGGAGTGCTGCCTTTTTCACTCGTCCTGCAACCTTTTGGCAGATTATGCATTTACGACACAACGCATGGGCATATTTAAACAAAGTAGGCCAATAGTACCCAACTCTTAACACTTTGTGAGAAGTGGTATCTCCACCGAAGTGACCACTAGCTTCACCTACATGAAGTTCAGACAACACTCTTTCCGACTCTTCCTTTTCTAAACAACGCAGAAAAACACCATCAAAGTTCTTTCAAAATAATACATTATTTATTAACTGGAAAGATGTAGATTTTAACCTGAGTGATATTTTGTTTTTAGGATCAATATTGTGAGGAGCAGATCCATGTGTCAAATAAAATTTAATGTTCTCATACCAAGAATTGGCAGTAACTTGTGCACAACTGATTTGTTTTTCGTTATGCTGATTTACAGTTGAGCTGTTGATTTGACTTTCATGTTCTTCAACTGAATCAACCACTAGTTTAAATAGGCATTGACCTTTAACAATCTATGCAGGGGTTATTTCGAGGTCATATTCCTGTAATGACATCATCCAATTTTCCCTTTTCTCACCCATTTATTTTTGTACTAACAGGTTTCTTACAACTGGGTAAGGAACAACAACCTTGGTTCTAGATTTCAGCAGGTATGACCGGAAGTGTTTGACTTCTTTAAAAACAACATATGCATGTTGATATACTACTGGGTAGTTAAGCTCTACTCCTTTGAAAGCTGAGATCATGAAGGAAATGGGTATCTCATTGCTTTTAGTGTTTTTCTGTGTCACCAAAACAACATAAGATCGGTCAGAAGCAAAGGTATAAAGAGTGAAATCCTGAGAAAAATCAGGACTCATCAAGGAAGGGGCTTCTATTATTGATTTCCTAATTGAATCGAATGCCTGAATTTCTTGTGGTCCCCAACGATATAAAACATCCTTTTTAGTTAAATTTTGTAATGGTCTTACCATTTTCGAGAAACTTGGGACAAACCTTCTGATGAAATTAATCTTGCCCAAAAAGGATTGTATGGATTTTTTGAGTTAGTTACGATTTCCATGCTCCTAGAAGATTCAGGGGTTGCATGTAGACAAACAAAGAATGTGGCTCTAGAATTCACTTTGGAGAGTGGAGTGGAGGAGTGGAAAAAAATAGTCAGTAGAGTAAGTAAGAACACAAAATATAATAAGTGAGTGCATGCCTATGATGGAGAGTTGAATGAAACATAAAGAGAGAGTTCCATGCCCATTTTTGTATGAGTCTTGTATGAGTCTATATTAGAGTGAGAAAGGTGTAGGAATGAAGCAATGAGAACATAACGCATAACGCAGTAGAATAGAATGATTGTGGATGAATCTAGAGTACATGGAATAGACATGTGTTATGGTTCTATATATCTGCATTCATTTTGAATTTAATGAACATAATCCAAACTCCTCTCTCTCTCTCTCTCCTTGCAATTTTATATGTGTGTTCTAAGTTGAATATATCTATTTTAATGGTTAATGTTTATTACTTTGTATTTCTCTATGAATGAATCAATGTATTTACACTTGAGAGGATTCCCTATATGGATTGTCCCTTCACATCCAATAAAAGACTATTGGTCTCTATGATTCTTATGGCATCTCGGGCGACACCTTCCTCGGTCCTAGATGGAGGATCAAATATGCCGATGCCTTGGGGTTTTTGTTGGTCAAGCTTGATGAACCTTGGATATTAAAACCCATAGTGATGAGAGTGGATATAATCCAAAGATACAACAAGAGAGTAGAGAGAAAGGGGGTAGGGAGGGAGGGGTAGGCAGAGAGAGAGAGAGAGAGAATATGAAAGAAATATAAGGGGAGAGAACAAGTGGGTTAGAGAGATGGATCGAGAGAGTGAGAATATGAAAAGATAAGGGGGGGAAATGAGTGGGGTAAAGAGATATAGATATGGAGGGAGGGAGGAGGGGTAAATGAGAGAGGGGGAGGAGTGGATGAGAGACAAATGAAAAAATGGATAGAGGTAAAGAGGGGGTGGGGAGAGGGAGATAAAGAGAGTGAGTGAGAGAGAGTGGGGAGGGTGAGATAGAGAGATAATAACAAAGAGTGGGTGAGAGAGAGGCATGGAGGCGGAGATAGATAGAGAGAGATAACAAGAGAGTGGGTGAGAGAGAGCATGGAGGGGGGGGCAGATAGAGGGAGAGAGGGAGGGAGGGAGGGAAATTAGGAGAGAGGGAGAAGGGGATAAATATAGAGAGATAGAGAAGGGGAGATAGATACATGGAAACAAGGAGAGAGGGAGACAAGGGTAAAGGTAGAGAGAGAGAGAGGGGGGGAGGGGAGAGAAAGAGAGAGAGGGAGAGAAATGGCATCACAAGGAATCATATCATGTGCATGCTCTAGAATTCACATGTGCTACTAGAGTGTGTGCACGTTCCTAGAGTTTGTGCACGTTATTTTCATTTCAATTTGTTTTGGGAAGGAGTGAAAACTTTAGCATATGTGTTTATCGAGTTGGTTGCCTCATATTTAGGTTCAAGATGAAAAACCTAGTGGTTTTCTCTCCAAATACATTAAAACCTCCATTTTTATGAATACCTCTCAATATCTCTATTTTTGACATTATATTTATATAGGCTACACAAATCCATTGTCAAAGAAACTACAGACACAAGTAGAGTCGACTATGCGGATTCCAAATATATATATATATATATATATTGTTTATCATTTTTAATATATTTTTGTTTTGACATATATCACAATTATCCTAAAATGCAAATATTTATCCTATAACTTTTTTGATCAATTTAACCATTTTTAAAATAAGTTATACGTTGCACTAGAAGAGACTAAGATCTACAATCTAAAACAAAATAAAAATTGTTTGATAATTTTAAGACCCTCGTACCCTGCATTAACACAAGGCCTTGTAATTTCAAGGATATAATGACTTTCATAATTATATATTATATTTTTCTTGAAAAGTAACATACCATTGTTAGAAAAACTCAAATATCACATTGTTATTCACAAATTCTATAAATAAAATTCTATATTCATAAAAGTAATTCAATTTCCTACATTTAATATTTTTACACCATATTCAAATTCATTGTCAAAGTACCTTTAATAATCCCTCTAAGTTAATAGATTGTTGTTTTTCCATGTTTGCATTGCCACTAACACATCATAAGAGACCATCATTGGCTTGCACCGACCCTATAGTGATTATATTATTTAAATATTAAAGATGTGAAATTGCAATCACGTGGAAGATTAACTTTAATGAATATAACATTTAAATATTAGATACGTGTATATGAAGAACAAACATTATCAATGATGAGAAGTTGGTATGGACCTCCACACTTTAAAGATTGACTTGTGAGAACTCAATATGACTAATAATATTTATCTACATTCTTTATATAAACCTTCATGTTTGAACATAATTGTACATCGGATTTAATGTAAATTATTTTATTTGAAAAAATTTGTACATTAAAAATAATTTAATTATTAAAATAATATTTTATTATACACCTATAATTTTTTTTTAAATTATGAAAAATAATTTTAAAATAAAAAAATATCATCGTATTAAAAAAAAATCAACATTAAATAATAGAAATAATTTTTTTGATAAAATCATTACTTTTTCATGATATACATGCAAAGTAGCCCACAGGGGTGTGGTCTAGTGGCCAGTGGACGTGTTGTTAAGGCGTTCGTGCTGCTAAGTAGGTCACGAGTTCAAACCTCGTCTTATCTTGGAGGGTCAGGCTTGCGGGTGGTGTGGTTCTCCCTAGGGGTTATAAGGCAACCGACGGGATTCAGCCCCATGTCACGTGAGCCATATACCGTCACCATTACCGATTCCCCTAGATACAAAAAAAAAAAAAATGATATACATGCAAAGCTCAAATCTCAAATCTCTCATATAAAGATTTCATTAATTTTCTTACATTGCCTTATGGTGAGAGAGTTCGCCTTTTCTCCCATGGCCTCATTGTTTCATAATGAACCCATAGTCGTCATCAGAGAGTTCAATATTATGGTATTAAAAACATTTCAACAATAAAAAAATATAAATAAATAACAAATTTGATAAAATCATTACTTTAAGAGTAATTTGATAAAATCATTATGGTGTACTCTCTACAATATTGCACTTTAAAAGTACTTTGATGCTCTATAATCGTGAAGTTTAAAAGTACTTCAATGTCAAGTGGAAACAATATTAAGTTCCCCTATAGGGGACTCACCCATTATTATCTCACTTTCCATCTCAATCCTCTTAAGGTCATCGATATTCCCCCTTTCTGGTGACTTATAATAACTAAAGTGAGGGGATTGTCCATCTAAGGTGACAGTGGGTAGGCACTCCCGTGGTTGTCCCAATCTTGTGGATTGGGTTGAGATTTTCCCAACCTACAATTTGTGTGATAACACATTGAATTGCCTTGAAAACTTGACAAGCCACATGCAAGATAGATGATCAAAGCCAATAAGGAGAAGTTGATACATGATCCTATAATCTAGTCCAATGTAATCTTTGTAATCCCTAAGTTAGGGAAAGTTCCTATGTTGCGGTGCACATATCACAATGTCCATGATTTGACCTAGTATCTTGAATTATAGTTCGATAAATATGCACAGATCATTCAGTGGCCCGACATTACAAAGAAGTTACTGACTAAAAAATGGGCCAAGCCCCTTTGGTAGTTCGGTGTCTTGACTCTGGTATATTTCCCACATTTAATCTGGAGCTTGTTGGTGTAGGCCTACCTGTGCTTCTTGCTTACTTGGATACATGGAGGGTATATGTGGCTTGACCAACCATATCAAGTGGACGAGAATACCATGTATCGATTCTCAGGTCTACCAACAACAGGCGATGACCCATCTAGCACCATTAAGGCCAAGGACATGACTAACAAAGAGATTTAAGATAAATATGGGACACATAGAGGGTCTCATGGGGTTACAATTCTAGACATAAATAACCAAATAGTCTAATTCTTGACACAATTTCTTTCTTGTAAGCTACTTCAAAAATGTTGTAGGGACGAATGTCCCATGGGAGTCGTCGTTTTCATAGAGCTATGTGTTGGAGGGGTTCAAATGGCTTAGGCATGATATATCCTAAATGAGTTTTTTGAGGACTGTTTAGAGGCCCAGAACTTGGGCAAAGAGTTTCATTATAACTTGGTTATTTTATTACTTGGAATGATTATATGGAGGCCCCCCTAGGCCGCAAGGTGGATGCAACTAGTGCACCACTCTTCATTGCACTTCGATTTCTTACGCTCTAGTACGCCAAATAAAAAGTAGTCCAAGTTGAACATAACATGATCTTTAAGAAGTGGTACACATAGTTGATACAGGACACTAATGCAATGTTGTGCATTTCAAATAATATCATGAAAAGGTACAAGGAATACCTTGAATTCGAGTGTGTTTTCCATAATTTTTTCATTTATCCATGTGCAGATAAGAAAAAATCCACTTCCATGATCCCATTTTGCATCACAAAAGAATACATCTAGCTAGGCGTCGTAAAATGGGATGAGGAATATCAACCTTCTTTCGAAGATGAGCAAGCACAACTCAAAACAAGGACAAAGAAAAAACAAGAGAAGAAAAGGACCACAACCATAGACATACAAAAATAACAGGCCTTGGGATCCAAGCAATAGATGGTTGGCACCTCCAAAGGAAAATACATACAACTCTTGGATGAGAAATTACAAGATGATGTGGAGTTCAAGGATGACCAAGACAAGGCTCGCAAGAGAAAATAACCCTCAACGACACAAGGGCCAACCTAATCAAATTAGATCCCAACATAGATGAAGAGCACACACCCTCTCCCCCACAAAAGTTTAATACCATTAAGGAGGAATTCCTCGTGCCATCAAAACAACACACCATAGCACTTGGTCAAGTTCCCAGCAAGTGTCGATGTACGACCACAAGAAAAAGGAAAGATACAAGTACCCCAATAACACAAATAATGTTAATGGTTATGAATGTCTCGAAGTTCGTAAAGGAAATTAGAGGAAAAATCATGATGCAACATGTATTTCAAAAATATGTCATGAGTAAATTTGATAAACTATGTTGACAATTGTCCATTGCTTCTCCACCTGGTTCACCCCCTCAAGAGAAACATATCATTGAAGTCAAAAGCACCAGTTAGAGAAAAATTTTGCATTTCAATCCATTGGTCATTTTATTTTTTGACTCGACCAATGCTAAACTTGAACTGGCATAGATTCCTATAGAGGACCTACAAAATTTTATGACTACCATCATGAGGAAGCTTGGAAATCGACACCATGCCATCATCTAGTCACATGAATAAACACACTAGTAGCATGATCTAGAAGTCTCTGCACACAAAGAAACTCAAGGTAGGCATCAATAGAAAGTGTAGGCACTGTTATCACACAGTTTGTAGCTAGGTCAAATGGCTATAAGATGGAGGCCAAACTGGCGTAACAAGAACCTATCCCACCCAATGTCACCACGATGGGGAGGTTCTTTCTCTTTAGGGAGGTTAGGCCCAGGGGAGACGTCCCCGGTAACCTGGAGTTCTAAAGAGGAAAAAGCTAGATAGGACAAAGGTAAAGTTCCCCCTTCACAGGTTACCACCCAAAGTAGATAGACCTGGCTAAACAACCAATAATGAAGTGTAGGCCCAAAGAAGAACACCTTCCCAGAACAAAGCAACAACAAACCAATATGTGCAATCTATGATTCAATGGGTTAGTACTTCATAAGATTATCTGATATCAATATATAAGCAATTATGACAATAACTATTGACGAATTCAATGTTTGCTAATACAACAATGAAAATAATATCAATTCACCAATAAATTTCAAGATGGTGTAGCAATCAATGTATCCAATCAATCCCTTATTCAAATAATGCATAAAACCACCATCCAATTGCCTATAAAAGGAAAACTGTTGCGTCAAGATGAAATAACCAAGGGTGACGTCAGCCTTTTTAGGGTTAGTAGTTAGTTAGGGTTTCAATTTAGAAAATAGTTTGAGAGTTTGTTTAATTACTTTCACTTCAACGTTGGAGGCCTGAGATCAGTGCCTAAGGGTGAATGGAGTCAAATTAACGAAGGACGCAAGGGTTGAAGGAAAAAGACTAACGACTAGAGGGAAGGGTTATGAAGTGCTGATATGGTAGGGCCCTAGAATCAAAACCCTAGGGGAAAGAGGCTCACTCCGGTGTTGCTAAAGCAAGGCCTCATGCTCTTTCCTCCTTCCTTAGGTTTAACTTGGCAAAATGGCTAGCATAAAAGATAAATCAAGACACGAGAGTGTGGTGAGGGAGAGTGTTGCTAAGGCAAGGGCCTATCACCAAACCCTAGAAGCAGGATAGCCCTAGGTATAGATAACCTAGGTCTGGGACGTCTCCTCCTTCTTGACTTTTAAAGGTACAACTATCTCAGGGAGAAGAAGCAATAAGAGTGTAGCTATGACTAGGCTCTTCCTTCCTTCTTCAATGGCTGAAAATTTCTCTTTTAGGGGACATGAGACAACGACCTACTTATGTGTTTATCCCCTAGGGTTTTAAATCAACAATATTTATAAATAGATGCAAGAATAATATACTACAACCATTCAATCAAGAAGTTTTGCTAAAAATAACACTTACATATCACCATGAAATAGCATGCAAACCCTAGTTGTAAACCTTCCTTCAAGAGAAATGCAAAAAATGCCAAGAAATGCCTTCCTTCAACAAGTGTGCCTCACTTAAAGAGTAGAAATACCCTAGTAGGGTGCTAAAATCAGACCTCACTAGGAGAGTGAGTGATGTGTTGTCAAAATGAGGATAAAACTCCTCAATATATACTGTATCAATGGCCTTTAATTACTTTTAGGTCATAAAAAATAGCCGACAAGGCTATGAACTAAAATCATACTGTTTTTACATTAAATTGTCAAATCAAAACCCTAACTGAGCTGTAATAAAGGAAAAATCCCCTTCAAGGGAGGCGCTAGCCCCTTTTAGGGTAGATGAGACATCCAGGAGAAAAACGTCAGCCCCCCAGGGGCTTCTCCAACATGCCACACGTGCCACTGCTGCCCAGTCTGCCTCCAAGAGTGACCATGAAGCTATATGACATCATGGTGAGGATGGGAACACTCTGAGCCTTCCAAGACCAACGTTCCACTGAAAAGGGTTCATTCCCCCTAGGTCAGGCTGTGTCAAAGTGCCTCTGGTGAAACGTCCTCTTCTTCTCCAATGCAAAACCTCGGTCAAACACTGTCTTGTCTCTACCCCTTTGATGGGGTCTCAACAACCATCTGGTGGGATCTTCATCCCCATGGAGGTCCGAACTAATCATCTCCCTATGTGTACTGGTCCAAATGGTACATGTCCGTCGGGCATGGTCCTACACATGAAAAACTATGCCCTCCATGGGCTCATTAGTTACAGGGATCATAGAAATGTCAATCACATTTCATCATTAATATTATCAAACATATGCATAAAAACCCTGATACATCAGTCAATAGCTCAAAGATATTACAAAAACCTACAATACAAGTTTGAAGAAAAGGAAAAGACGTCCTATTGGGCTGGTATCCATAAGGAAAGGAAAGTTTCCAAGGGGTTTCATCCAAGCCAGGTAAATGAGATGATGTGGCTAGGGCATGTCCAGACATATGGGTAGAGTGAGAGCCAGGGATGCATAATGTTACCTATGGGTGCCTTTGTAGAAGGCGAGTTGTACCTGTCATGGATGTAAATTTTTCCAAGCCCGTTCTTACCTTTATTATTTTCTTTATTTTCTTTTTTCTTCTTCTTTTTCCTTTTATTCAAGGGCTAACCAGAGGACACTGCCTTGGCATGATGACCATAGCTGACAGTGTTACCCACAAGTACTTTCACAGAGATGAGAAGGCTAGCTCGTGATGAGACCCCCTTTCCCTTGGCCATGAAACCAAAGGTCACTGCCCTAGCGTGGTAACCAGATAGTGGCAATGTCATGCTATTAGGTATCCACGAACATAATAGGATGGCTCGGGATGAGACCCCCTATCCTCTTGACTATGTCTTGTTTGTTATTTCTTTCGGGTCCCTCTTGTTTCTTGCTGAGAGGATTTTTATTGCCTTCTAGGGGATCCCTAGGCGAAGCATCTCGAGGTTTTATTTCTAAGATTTTATCTTTTACCAACTTCTTTTACCTTCTAGGCCTTTAGCCCCTTCTTCCCACGAGATAAGGTGCAACCCTACAAACAAGTCAATCCAATGACCAGACAAGAGGAATGGGATAGATGAGTGGGAGATAAGATGGAAAAGTGGTGGTATGATGGGAGCGGACGCTGGCTCTTCAGAAATCCCCCAATGGAAAACCAAAACCTATGGGTACAGGCTTGCTAGGGAATCCTGTCAATCTCCCCAAGCATGGTCAAGTGGGATAATGTAAGATCCAAGCAATTGTCAGAGATAAAAGGAATCATATGCATATATTTAAGGTTTTAATGATAAAAAGTGACACATACCATGATACCTAGACCAATTACCTCATGGAGCAAGAGACTTCTCCGATACAAGACCAAGCCGAAGGTGATGGATGTTGCTACTACTGACAAGACGAGTTTGATGAAAGAAGAAAAGGATGGGCCCTCCAGGGCCATGCTCAGGTCAATCCTGCTCTCAGTACTCCATGTCTGCTCTCAGTACTCCATGTCTAGGACCTGTGGGCCTCGAGACATGATCTTCTAGTTATCCCTAAAAATCATGGATAACATCTGGCTCCAACTCGGGGGCATGTGCTCACCGTAGAGCGCATGAGAACCTCAACATCTCTAGCATATCCTACAAACCTTCTCAAATTTGATAGGGGCATTAGTAACAAAAATGGGGTGGTAATGCCACCCCAACATATATATATATATATATATATATATATATATATATAAAACAATCAATAATGCAAATGTGGAAGCAAACTAACATGAAATGCAAATGGTATAATACACAAAAAATGCCTACTTAACTGTAATTACATGTGAAGTCAAGTTACCCCATCCTGGTGGGGTTTGAGGAGGTGCCCGCTGACGGGCACTATGCACCTTCTTCCCTCAAGTGTAGACAAGTAATAAGAGTCATTAACTGAATTTCTTCCAACCTTAAAAGGGCCAAGCCAAAAATGATTGTTTCCTTTGATATTAGTAGGCTTCCCTTTATTGGCATCCCACATCCAAACCAAGTCCCCCTCCTTGTACTCTCAGACTCTGAAATTGGTCGTTCCTTGAACAACCCTGGTGTATTGTGTAAAGGGAGGTGGGTGGGATTCTGCTATAAAGATTTCTTGCTGCAAAGGATGGATTCGTACATCTTCTTCCACCTTCTTTAGTATTTTTTCAATCTCTGATTCATAACCTTTGAACTCGTCCAGGAGTTGTTGGTATTCCTCTTTCTTGATCCATTTAATCTAATTAGAATTTTCCTCCTTTGCAAAAGGCATATCTTCTGGAGAATATTTATGAGGAATCTGCCTGGATTTGTCACATGATTTGTCATCTTTGATGGAATCACTGGGATTTTGCACATAAGTTGTAGTTATAGGTACATTTTGGATACAACCAATAGTTCCATCTTTCAATGGTCCATCTAATCCTTGGAAAAAGTTATCAAATTGCTCTTTGATAGATGGTACCTTGATGACTTCTCTCAAAGGGATGGTTACAAACATCTTGGATAATGTCCCTTCAAGGTCAAAGTTCAGGTTAACCCTTTGAGTATTGGATGTTTTAGGAAAGATTACATCCAAAGGTGGGTTTTTTGTTTTGTCAGCGGCAGATTGGTTCAACTTCTTTCTTCTATACACCCAGAACTCTTGTTTCTTTAGATTTTCTTTTGATTCCTGGTCTAGTTTGTTTATTACCGCCATTCTGGCTGACCTGGTTGCTTCTTTTATGGCCTCTTGATGCTCTTCAACGGTGATATTTATTTGAGGGATTTCTATGAAGTGGTATATATTGTTTACTTGTTGATGGCCACCATTACTATAAGGACACTCATGTTCCCAATGTGCTTCACAGCATTGAAAACACCAAGGGTTTTCATCCACAATGACGATGCTTGGAACTTCTATGTCTTTGAAAACATCTTCGTTCCACTCAACGAAATTACTTATTCTCCATACTGGATAGTCATCTTCATCCGAATCTTCAGAGATATTAGAGGCATCGTCGGGATAATCACCCCAATCTGTGTCTTCTTCTGTCAAAGGAAAAGTGGGGCAATCTCGAAACAAATATGGATCCACTGAAAAGGGTGTTTGTTCATCCTGCTCAGAATGACCGGTTTGTAATAGTGTGGGAATCCCCTTAAAAGGTAATTAGTCATCCGAGTCTTTCTTTTTTAGAAAATAAATTTTCAACATTTCACGAATCCTTTTAACCCTTTGCAGGATACATGACATACTAGTGCTTAGATTGGTTTTACTATGTACCCGGGGCTCTTCAGATCTATTGGTTTCACTCATATCTTGATTTTCTAACATCAATGTGTTCAAGAAAAACAAGGAATCTTCAAAGTTAGGTTTTTTATGAGTGGCCATGCCCAAATCTTCGGATGGTTCATGTTGTCTTGAGATATTTAGAACATTGTTTGTGTTTGAGAAAGCTATGTTCCATTTCCTTTTGGGAGGCATGAGTTTTACCTCAAGAATCTATGGGAACTTGGGTTCAACTTCGGTGATATCTTCGTCACTAGATTCCCAAGGGTCATTATTGCACGAGAGATTGACTTGATGGATGTAGTCTTCGAATTCAAGGTTCTTCTCAATCTGGCAAGCAAAATCTTGTGCTTCTTCTAGAGTCGAGGGTGACCAATCCTTGAGAGTAAACTGCAAAACTCCTTCCAACGAGTTCAAGTAGTGTTGGAGGACAACTTCTTCTAAGAAACCAGGCCCGATCTTCTTGAGGAGAAGGTTGAACCTATCATTGAAATCCTTAATGCCCTCGCTAGAGGCTTTGCAAATATCAATGTATTGAGAGTAAAGGGAACCCATGCTTTCTTTTTCACACCAATCTTTCTTGAAGGCTTGTTCAAGATCTTCAGGGATTTTGATGCTTCCTTTTGGGAGTTTGTTAATCCATGTTCTGGAACTTCCGATGAGTGAGCTCAAAAAGAGCCTTAAAAAGCCATCGAGGTGTTCTTGTTAGGATTGGTGAAACTGGAATGCATCATAGAAGTCGGTCCAATGAGAGTTGCCATAGGATCCCTATTCCCCTGAAAACTTAGGTATCCAGGACTCGACCTTCTTGGGTAGATCATGTAACCCCCCT
>SNQJ01S0127509.1:3007-26213 GCA_010110895.2 Picea sitchensis | reverse complement strand
AAGGGAAAACACCCTAGTGGAGTCACCAAGTAAGCTTGTAAGAAAATAGTCTTTGAGGCAAGGCATACCAAAAAGATTTTTCGTTTGAAGAGAATTGACTCAGTGTTCCCCGGCAATGGCACCAAAATGTTATCGCACAGTTTGTAGCTAGGTCAAATGGCTATAAGATGGAGGCCAAACTGGCGTAACATGAACCTATCCCACCCAATGTCACCACAATGGGGAGGTTCTTTCTCTTTAGGGAGGTTATGCCCAGGGGAGATGTCCCCAGTAACCTGGAGTTCTGAAGAGGCAAAAGCTAGATAGGACAAAGGTAAATTTCCCCCTTCACAGGTTACCACCCAAAGCAGAAAGTCCCAACTAAACAACCAATAATGAAGTGTAGACCCAAAGAAGAACACCTGCCCAGAACAAAGCAACAACAAACCAATATGTGCAAGCTATGATTCAATGGGTTAGTACTTCATAAGATTATCTGATATCAATATATAACCAATTATGACAATAACTATTGACGAATTCAATGTTTGCTAATACAACAATGAAAATAATATCAATTCACCAATAAATGTCAAGATGATGTAGCAATCAATGTATCCAATTAATCCCTTATTCAAATAATGCATAAAACCATCATCCAATTGCCTATAAAAGGAAAACTTTTGCATCAAGATGAAATAACCAAGGGTGACATCAGCCTTTTTAGGGTTAGCAGTTAGTTAGGGTTTCAATTTAGAAAATAGTTTGAGAGTTTGTTTAATTACTTTCACTTCAACATTGGAGGCCTAAGATCAGTGCCTAAGGGTGAATGGAGTCAAATTAAGGGAGGACACAAGGGTTGAAGGAAAAAGACTAAGGACTAGAGGGAAGGGTTTTGAAGTGCTGCTATGGCAGGGCCCCAGAATCAAAACCCTAGGGGAAAGAGGCTCACTCCGGTGTTGCTAAAGCAAGGCCTCATGCTCTTTCCTCCTTCCTTAGGTTTAACTTGGCAAAACGGCTAGGATAAAAGATAAATCAAGACGTGAGAGTGTGGTGAGGGAGAGTGTTGCTAAGGCAAGGCCCTATCACCAAACCCTAGAAGCAGGACGACCCTAGGTGTAGATAACCTAGGCCTGGGATGTCTCCTCCTTCTTGAATTTTAAAGGTACGGCTAGCTCAGGGAGAAGAAGCAATAAGAGTGTAGCTATGGCTAAGCTCTTCCTTCCTTCTTCAATTGCTGAAAATTTCTCTTTTAGGGGACATGAGACAATGACCTACTTGTGTGTTTGTCCCCTAGGGTTTTAAATCGGCAATATTTATAAATAGATGCAAGAATAATAGACTACAACCATTCAATCAAGAAGTTTTGCAGAAAATAACACTTACATATCATCATGAAATAGCATGCAAACCCTAGTTGTAAACTTTCCTTCAAGATAAATGCCAAAAATGCCAAGAAATGCCTTCCTTCAACAAGTGCGCCTCACTTAAAGAGCAGAAATACTCTAGTAGGGCGCTAAAATCAGACCTCACTAGGAGAGTGAGTGATGTGTCATGTCAAAATGAGGATAAAACTCCTCAATATATATTGTATCAATGACCTTTAATTAATTTTAGGTCATAAAAAATAGTTGACAAGGCTATGAACTAAAATCATACTATTTTTACATTAAATTGTCAAATTAAAACCCTAACTGAGCTGTAATAAAGGAAAAATCCCCTTCAAGGGAGGCACTAGCCCCTTTTAGGGCAAATGAGACATCCAGGAGAAAAACGTTAGCCCCACGGGGGATTCTCCAACATGCCACATGTGCCACTGCTGCCCAATCTGCCTCCAAGAGTGACCATGAAGCTAGATGATGTCATGGTGAGGATGGGGATGCTCTGAGCCTTCCAAGGCCAACGTTCCACTAAAAAGTGGTCATTCCCCCTAGGTCGGGCTGTGTCAAAGTTCCTCTGGTGAAACGCCCTCTTCTTCTCTGGTGAAAAACCTTGGTCAAACACTGTCCTGTCTTTGCCCCTTTGATGGGGTCTCAGCAACCATCTGGTGGGATCTTCATCCCAATGGAGGTCCGAACTAATCATCTCCCCATGTGTACCGGTCCAAATGGTACCTGTTTGTCAGGCATGGTCCTGCACATGAAAAACTACGCCCTCCATGGGCTCATTAGTCATAGGGATCATAGCAATGTCAATCACATTTCATCATTAATATTATCAAACATATGCATAAAAAACCTGATACATCGGTTAATAGCTCAAAGATATTGCAAAAACCTACAATACAATTTTGAAGAAAAGGACAAGATGTGCTATTGGGCTAGTATCCATAAGGAAAGGAAAGTTTCCAAGGGGTTTCATCCAAGCCAGGTAAATGAGATGATGTGGCTAGGGGATGTCCAGACATATGGGTAGAGTGAGAGCCAGGGATGCATAATGTTACCTGTGGGTGCCTTTGTAGAAGGTGAGTTGTACCCGTCATCGATGCAAATTTTTCCAAGCCCGTTCTTGCCTTTATTCTTTTCTTTATTTGATTTTTTCTTCTTCTTTTTCTTTTTATTCAAGGGCTAACCAGAGAACACTGCCTTGGCATGGTGACCAGAGCTGACAGTGTTACCCACAAGTACTTTCACAGAGATGAGAAGGTTGGCTCGTGATGAGACCCCCCTTTCCCTTGGCCATGCAACCAAAGGTCACTTCCCTGGCGTGGTAACCAGATGGTGGCAATGTCATGTTGTTAGGTACCCATGAACATAATAGGCTGGCTCGTGATGAGACGCCCTATCCTCTTGACTAGGTCTTGTTTGTTATTTCTTTATGTTCCCTCTTGTTTCTTGCTGAGAGGATTGTTATTGCCTTGTCGGGGATCCTTGGGTGAAGAATCTCGAGGTTTTACTTCTAGGATTCTATCTTTTACCAAATGCTTTTACCTTCTGGGCCTTTAGCGCCTTCTTCCCATGAGATAAGGTGAAACCCTACAAACAGGGCAATCCAATGCTTGAACAAGGGGAATGGGATAGATGAGCAGGAGATAAGATGGAAAAGTGGTGGTATGATGGGAGGGGACGATGGCTCTTCAGAAATCCCCCAGTGGAAAACCACAACTTATGGGTACAGGCTTGCTAGGGCATCATGTCAATCTCCCAAAGCATGGTCAAGCGGGATAATGTAAGATCCAAGCAGTTTTCAGAGATAAAAGGAATCAGATGCATATATTTGATGTTTTAATGATCAAAAGTGACACATACCATGATACCTGGACCAATTACCTCATGGAGCAAGAGCCTTCTCCAATACAAGACCAAGTCGAAGGTGATGGATGCTGTTGCTGCTAACAAGATGAGTTTGATGAAAGAAGAAAAGGATGGGCCCTCTAGGGCCATGCTCAAGTCAATCCTGCTCTCAGTACTCCATGTCTAGGACCAGTGGGCCTCGAGACATGATCTCCTGGTTATCCCTAAAAATCAGGGATAACAGGCAAAAAAAGAAATAGAGGTTGTGCATTAGGATCTCAAAGAAATTCATATTGTGGAGGTCAATGTGCACACTAAAAGTAAGGCACAACAAGAAATGATGCTCACAGTTCACAAAGAAAACCTCATCGCCATGAATGAGTCTTATTCAGAAGTACCCAAGCCGAGTAATAATAATCTAGACATGCCTGCACCTCATAAAATTTGCACAGTCAAGGAGCACATCCAGGTTTTGGAGACACAAAATATTGAGCTTTGCGAGAAGCTCAAGAGGCCTACCATATATAATAAAGAGTTGCAGCAAAATATTGTCGTTTTCAAGGAAGCATTGCAAAAGGGCCAAGCACGCATCAAGGATTTTGCGGGTTTCATTGAGTATAACTTTCTACTATGGAATCACCTCCAGAATCTACATAAGATCAGTGCCATCGATGAACATATATGCATTATGGAAGTAATATTTGCATAACAAAAAAGTGCCCCAACATCCTTACCTGTGAGTGAGCGACACACTGCAATGAAAATGATCACTGACAAAACTAAGGAGATTACTGCATCTCGGTCAGAACAACAAAATATCTCTCGCATCATCAATGATGCGGCTGAAAAAGCCCAAACATATTAAAATTATCTTGTAGTGACATACATAGAAGAAACTCCAATGATAAAAAAGATGGAGCAAATTAACCTTTAGTCCCCACAAGTTACAACAACTGATGCAGATGAGGTTGTCTAGCTCACTCAAAGGATGCATGACACTTTTAATGATTTTGATGACCAATTTCAATGGTTCCTCTCAGAACTCATGATCATTGTGCCATCAACTTCTTTTATCAATCCATGAATAAGGTTTTTGGCTCGAGGACGAGCCAACTAATAGTGTTGGGGACCTGTTGGAAACCAAGGTTTTGAGGAAGTTACACACATGCCGCAAATCAATATTGCACTCACGCCCATGAAGATACTTTGCACGATGCAAGAAATATTAGCAATAATGTCGACCAAAGGAAGATTGCATGTGCCAACACAGTTTTTCACTACATGCAGGGAATCAAATAGAAGACCACATGAAGTGAATTTGAGTGTATATTCAGGAATATTTTGTAATCAAGTAATATAACAACCCAAAGGATCATGGGCGAAGGTATGGATGAGCTGGAAAGTTATTTAGGATTGTCACACTCCAGGAATATTCGAGGGTTGCATATATACAAACAGAGCATGCAGATCCGATGTTCACTCAAGAGAGTGGAGTAGAGGAGTGGAGAAAAATAGCCAGTAGAGTCAGCTGAAATAGAGAAGAGAATCAAAAAAGTTATTGCATGCTTGTGACAGAGAGTCGACTAGAACAGAAAGAGAGAGTTCCATGTCCAATTTTGTATGAATATTGTATGAGTCTGTATTAGAGTGATAAAGGTGTAAGAATGAAAGAATGAGAACAGAGTGCATAGCACGGTAGAATGGAATGATTGTTGAATGAATCTAGAGCGCATGGCGTAGATCCATGATCTGAAAAATCATTAGATACTTATTAATATTTTAATACTTAAAAACATCTACTTGATCTTCGAAATAAAACGATCGCTTGATTGTATGCAAATTACATGTGAATAACTTATATGACCAAATACACTTTAATGATAAAATAACTTGCAAAATAATTGATCTTGAAATGAACAACAATAATGAAATAACATACACAAGTTGGAAAAAGCAGAGTTCACCCAATTTGGGCTACCTCTCTGGGTCCGCTTCCAATAGAGACCTTATTTATTAATGCTCAAATACTTTCATTTTACAATGACCTTTTTATATGTTGCTCAAATGCAGAAACAAAGTGCACCGTTGGATTCGTGGAGAAAAATCATGAAAAATGAGTATAAAATTCTCAAAATTCCATCAAGGTACCATTTGGCACACTTTACAATGTAGCCTCACAACTTTGGTACCCTTGGGCACAAGTTATGAGACTAACTTTTCATTAATCATGTCCCATCCTTGGTCTGCGTGCCCATTAAATAGGGTGTGGGCCCTTAACCAAATCCCAAATTTTGTGGTAGGCTTTAACTATAGGTTAGTTAGTTTGTTTTAACAAACCATATGTATGGTTTGTTAGTTAGAACTGTGGCATATAAAGCGGTAGGTTGGGGGTTCTATTCCCCGCGATCCTTGGCATATTCTGTGGTTTTTTTTATATCGTTACAACCATATGTAATATGGTTATGGTGGAATATATTTGTTAACCTGCATAGGGGTGAGAAAGAGAGAAGGTAAGAGAGAGGGAGGGGGATATAGAGGGAGAGAGGGGTAGATGTAAGAGAGAGAGGGGAGAGAGATAGAGGGAAACAAGGAGAGAGGGATAAAAGGGAAATGTGTGTGTGTGTGTGTGTGTGTGTTTGAGAGAGAGAGAGAGAGAGAGAGAGAGAGAGAGAGAGATGGCATCACAAGGAGGTGAGAAGAGGAAGACTTAGGAATGGGAGCATGTGCACGCTCTAGAATGCACATGTGTTCCTAGAGTGTGTGCACGTTCCTAGAATGCATGACCATTTTTTTCATTTCAATTTTTTGGACGGGAGTAACAATTTACGTGTTTCCTGTAAATTCGAAGGAAGTGGATGAGGTCCATTCCATCACGCTATTGAACCAAGAAACTTTAATAAAGTTGAATGTAAGATAAAAACGTATTCCATTACTATCTTGATTAAACCGATAAACTTTAATAAAATTAAAAATTATTTCAAGACTACCTAATCAAATGGGAGATGGACTTGATTTCATTATATTAATATTGTCCCAACCATCCTAGTGGATTAATTTAGTGTTACATCTCCCATAGGAAAAGTTGAAATAATGTATTACTTGAATTGATTCCCATACCCGTTCACACACTTTGGATGTTTAAACTTACATCCAAAGTCACTCGTTTTGTTTTCAGTGCAAGTAGACACTCTTAATATAAAGACTACCAAAATGGAATATATTCATTATTCAATGGTCTTGTACGTCATCTTAGGCCTACGATTTGGGCAAACATCAAAATGATGTGTTTGGGCAAACATTTTTACTTGTGATCTATTAAACTATCTTTTACATGTCATTGGAAAGGATTAAAATGATGGTAAAATTTGAACGGTTTAAAATGATGGTAAATTGGAACGGTTTAAAGATTTTTAGCTATTAAAAATGGTGATAAATGTGTAACTCTTAAAAGATTTGTGTTATAACAATTTAATATTAAGTAATTAAAGGTTAATATGGTAAATGTTATTTTAGATATTGTAAAAATATTTATTATTTAGTTTCTTTCAAGTAAATTTAATAAGGGTTACTAGATAAAGAATGAGATAAGGATGTGGAAGCATGAAGAGATAAAGTAGTAATATTGTTTTTCAAATGCTTTGCTTGTTTACATTTGTTTGAATAATTTTTGGCAAAGATCATAAATGGTTTAAAGATGGTTTTCTTTCTTACATCTTATATGCCAAAATATATGAGCCCATATGTTATATACTATGTATGTATTTGTTAGAGAATCTTTAGAGGTCGATGGAAATAACCCTTACATGCAAGCTAAGTTTCGTTTTTTAACATAGCCATTTGAGTCTATGTTGTAGGGGATGAAAAGTGATAAAAAAAATTTTATTTTAATTGCATAAAGTATGTATCAATAATGAACTTGAATGTTTATTAAGCATTTAACACAAATTTTGTCTCATGGAGGTTTCCATGCTCTTGCAGAATTATAGCAAGAGGGAAGAAAGCACCACCACTTCACCCAAATAGATTTTTCATGGATACGATATTGTTACGCCATATTTCCTTGAAGCCCATGTGTTCCTTCCTATATCACATGTACAATGATGTTGAGCCTCTAGAAATCATTGGTAGTCAATAGAAGGACCAAGGATAAGGATACCGAGATTTTAGTGTCAATATCTCACATCTTCACAAGGTGATAGTCAGAGAAGAATTATTTCCATCTGGAGATATGTTGCAAAGTCTAATTGAGAATGCTAATTCTTCCACCCACACATTAAATTCACAAAGTTGTGATGTGATTCAGCGATTCAAAACTGCTAATATCAAAGAATGTACAAGTTCATACCCTCCATAGCATTTGTGAGAGTATGGTGGTTGCAAAAACTTCGAAAAGTGCACAATGTTCACAACATTGTGAAATAGTGGTGGCTCACAACTTGTTGTGATCATTCAATGATTGGGCTCACAATCATTGTGAAAGAGTGGTGGCTCAATGTTGTTTGAGTGTATGAAAGACCAATCATTGAATGTTTACAATAACGATTGGGCTCTCATACACTCAAACGGGTTCAAATAGAATTTTTATACACAATGATAATAAAATTCAGGAATGTGGTTTTAGATTAATACCCATAAGTAATTCCCCCCTTGGACCCCTCTTAGACACTCCCTTCTCTTGTGTAAAAATCATCCCCCATATTTTTCCATGTCCCCCAATAATTGGAATCACGTTTTATTTATCAAAAATCATAAATACAAATCACATATTACATCGTTTGGCCATAGCAACATTTCAAATCTACATTATGCATTAATTAAACTGGGGATTATAGTGGGGATGTTACATTCCTCCTCCCCTACAATTTTGCACCATCCTCGATGCACAACACTATATTGGTATACATGTACAATTTTTACATCATATTATTCAGAAAACAATTATGCAATCTAGTTACCCTCCAACAACAGTTCCAACCATAATCTCTTTTTCCTCTACTTCTCTCAGTCCATTGGCCTACACCATTCTTTTATCAAGGATGTTAGCGCAGGTGACTAGGAACTCTAGCTGCCCAAAATGGAGTCTTGCATTTTTGGCTTCTATTTTCTTCAAAATTAACAAACAATTGTGGGTATTCTTCCCACATAGTTTCCTCATGTTCCCATGTTGTGTCTTCAATACTATAACATGTCCATTGAACCTTTACCAAGCCTATAACTTTTTTCTTGAGCACTTTGACTTTCTGGTCCAGGATGCGTACTGGTTCCACATGGAAATCCTCTTCGTGATCCACCTGGATCATAGTCCAATCAATTATGTGGTTAGGGTCAGGCACATATTTTTTTAATAATGACACATGAAATACATTATGCACTCTCATGGATGTAGGAAATGATAGCATGTATGCAACTGGGCCTATCTTTTCTAAAATCTCAAAAGTCCCACAATATCTTGTTGTCAACTTTGGGTAGAAATACAATCTTAGCAAACTTCTTATCTCTTTCACTTTTAGAAACATATGTTCGCTCACTTTATAATCTCTGAAAACCTTGTTCTTGTATGCATAACTTTTCTTCTCATCTCGAGAAGCTTTTAAATTCTTCCTGATTTTTGTGATATGCTCTTCAATTTCCTTCAACAAATATGACCCAATGATAGTTTTATTTTTTGGGTTATCCCAACTCACTGGTGTGTTATACTTCATGTCATACAATGCTTCAAATAGGATCATTTTTAATGAGGCTTGATACCCATTATTGTAAGCAAATTCCACTAAGTGGATGTAATCCTCCCACTTTGATGGTTGGTTCATCACTTAAATTATGAACATCTCTTCAATTATTCTGTTTGACCTATCTGTTTTCCCATCATATTTTGGGTGCGACATTGTACTAAGATTTAAATTTTTCTCAAATCCTTTGAAAAAATCTTTCCAAAAATTGGATGTAAACTTTCGATCTCTGTATGAAACAATTTCCTTGGGCACTTCATGTAGCCTGATAAATTCTTTCATGTATATCTCTGCGATATTTTTGTCTTGTGTGTAGTCTTTACTGAGATAAAATGTGAAACCTTAGTCAATTTTTCCACCACTACCATGATTGAATCTTGTTGCTTCATTGTTTTGGGTAGCTTAGTAATAAAATACAGTGTAACTACTTCCCACTTCCATTTTGGAATGGGAAATGGATGTACCAACCTGAATGGATGTCTATGTTCATTCTTCACCTTCTGGCATTCTGTACACCTAGCTATATAATCAACCACTTCTTTCTTCATTTCAGGCGAATTTTTTTAGTTTTTTACAATTACAATTTATTTTTTATATAATGGGTTCCCAACATATGGCACATTGTGCATTTATCATAGTACTATATTTTCCATCTCTCTAGAATTTGGCACATAAACTTTACCTTTGTACATGAGGATTCCATCCTCTTTCATCTCATAATATTTAAATTTATATTGTATTTTGCCTTCCTGTAATGTTTCCTTTATTTTCAAATAGTGTTGATATGAATTTGCAGCCTCTAAAATTATTTATTTTAAATCAAATATGTACATGCTAATGGTTGTAGCATGCATTTCATGTGCTCTCCTGCTGAGTGTGTCAACCACTTGATTTTATTTTCCTTTGATATGTTTAATTTCAAATTCATATTCACTAATAAATTTGAGCCATTTGATTTGCAGGGAATTTAATGTGGGGTGTATTAACAATTGTTTCATACCATAGTGGTCTATCCTTAGCTCAAATATTCTCTCCATGAGGTAATTCCTACACATTTTTAGAGCATGAACGATGGCTGCTAATTCCAAGTCATGTGGATCATAATTCCTCTCATGCACTTTTAATTTTCGAGACTCATAGCACACGAGATGATCCTTTTGAGTGAGGACTCCACTGAGCCCTTCCTTGCATGCATCAATGCACACCACAAAATATTCATCCAGATATGCAATATTTAATATTGGTGCACTTGTAAAAAATTCTTTTAGTTATTGAAATCTATCTCCACACCTGAAATTCCATTCAAATTTCACTCCGTTCTTTTGCAAAGAAGTGGTCGAGCTTGCAATCTTTGAGAATCATTTTATGAATCTTCGGTAATAACCTGCAAGACCCATGGATGATGTGACCTATATCACATTTCTCGGTACTGGCCATCCTCTAATGGCCTCTATCTTCTCAGGATCAACTGCTATCCCATCTACTAAAATAATGTGCCCCAAGTAATGAATCGTCTTTTGATAAAAGATGAACTTTCTTAACTTGCATACAATTTGTGTTCCCTTAGAACTTGCAACACCATTCTTAAATGTTTCTCATTTTCTTATTTTTTCCTTGAGTATATGAGTATATCATCCAAGAAAACAATAAAAAACTTGTCCATGTATTCCCTGAACACTCCATTCATCAGGAACATGAAAATAGTTGGGGAATTTGATAGCCCAAATGGCACTATTGTAAATTCATAATGCCCATATGTTGTTCTAAGCGTTGTTTTGTTGATATATTCTTCCTTTATCCTCACTTGATGATAACTTAGTGTCAAATAAATATTGAAAATATTATTGCACCTTTTAGTTGATTGAATAGATCAGTAGTCCTTGGCAAAGGATATTTGTTCTTTATGGTGACCTTATTCAATTGTCCAAAATCAATGCACAACCTTAAGGTTCCATATTTCTTCTTCAAAAAATGAATTGGGGCACCCCAAGGTGACATACTTGGGCGTATATACCCCTTCTATAAAAATTCTTCAAGTTACATCGGAAACTCCTTCAATTTTGGTGTTCCCATTCCGTAAGGTGTCTTGAACACTTGGTCAACTCCTCACACCAAATCAATAGATAAATCAATGTCTCTCTTTGGTGGTATTCTTGGGATTTCCCCAAAAACATCCTCAAAATATCTCAAGACCGGATGGTCTTCAATACTTAGAAATTCTATCTATGGTTTCCTCTTCCATATGGGATGAAAAAATATGACATCCCTTCCTGAAACTGTTTTTCAGCTACATGGTTGAAATTTATCTAACAACTAAAGATCTTGGAATGCCTTAAACCTTGCCTTGTTTTCCTACCTCATCAAGACAAGTGATGATCTTATTGTAATAGTCTAGGACAACATGGTGTTTTTCCAACCAATCCATGCCAATTAGATATCCATATGACCCCAATGGTATGATGTTCACATCTACCTTTGTGTTGAGTCCATTCATGTCTATTGGGAAATATTTAACCAACTCATTGATTTTATTCTTAGCACTTGTGGCTAACTGAACTAACCAAGATTTCTTATGCTTACTCCTTTGTAAGTGAAATATTTCATTAATGTTATATTTTATGTAACTATCGCTAGATCCATAATCAATTAAAATCGTTATGGGTTGGTTGTCAATGTTACCTTCCACTTCAATCATGGAGGATTGATATTTTGCTTGCTTTTTGTTCAAGGCCACATAGATCCTTGGCATGTTTCCTCCCATCTATTCCATTGTTTCATCCTCCTGAATGTTGTGGATAGTCCTCATTCTTTCTCCCTTGTGAGGGAAGTCCCTATATAAGTGATTTCCCTCACATCCCCAACATTATACAGGTTGTTGCCTTGGCATTTTTCCAAATGCATCTGCCATATTGGGATCATTTTGGATTGAATTTCCTTGTTGATTTTCTTATGATTTGTTCCTATGCAAGGGTGTCTTAAAACATTTCTTCCTTTGATCCGTCTTTCATTTCAACTTTCCATTCAATTCTTTTTGGAAGATTAGTCTTCCTTTGCTATGCTCATAAAAATGCTTTGCTCTCCTTATGGCCTCCTCCAAAGTCCTAGGGTTATCATAGTGTATATTTTCACTGTAGAAGGAGGGAAACCCATTCCAAAACCTTTGGATTTTGACCTTCTCATTCTTTATTAATCCCACATACTTCAACAACTCAAAGAACCTCTTCTCATATTTATCCATTTTCATTCCTCCTAGCTTGAGTTCAAATAACTCTTTAATATTCCTTTCATAGTAATGTTTTGACAAATATGTATGCTAGAAATATCCTTTGAATTTCCTTCATTTGACCTTCTTCTCATCAAGTTGTTTGGATTTCTTAAGCTAATCCCAACACATGGATTCCTTTCCTTGCAATTGGTATATTGCAATTCTTGTTTCTACCCTTGAGGGATAATATGCAAATGGAAAATTTTCTTCATTTCCAAAAACCATGCCTTAGCCTCTTCTCCCTTTCGATGCTCACCATTGAAAGTTGGTGGTTTGATTTTCCTAAGTTCACCCTGCAAATTTTTGACTCAGGCCTTCTTCTTTGCCTCCTAATAGGATATACAATTAGGCTACTCCCTGGATTTGAGCTTGCATGAGATCTTCTAGTGGATGGCTCTAGATAATGATGATGCATGCTCAAGCTTCTTGGTTTCCTATCATTCCCGTGCTCCTCGCTTTTTCTATGGGATCTGGATGTTGCCACTTATCTGGAACTAGCTACTTGCTTTGTGTTAGAGACTTTATTGGCTTGCCTCTACAACATATTCAGACTCTGTAGTATCTCCTCCTAAGATTTCATATTCTTCTCATTATCTTCCCTATATCTATGCACTTCCCTTTGCAGGCTTCTCATAGTCACATGATCCTCTCTACCTCTTCTTCCATTAGACTCTGTCTCAACATTTCCCGTTTTGACATGCATACCTTTGACCTCCTCCTGATGGTTGTAAGATCCTTGGGCATCTTCCATAAATCTAGTCCTCATATAAGAACTAAAGTTGTTTTCTTGACCTCTAATTCTGTAAGAAAATGTGCATGCAATAAAATTTATGTTAGACATATATATATGTGTGTGTGTGTGTGTGTGTGCAATTCTGGAAAATGAATGCATACATTTTCTACTCTTTAATGTCCACTAGTCATCTTCCTCTATGTTGAATGAAAAAAATGTTGTTCAAATCATTTTTTTGGCTTGATAGATGGCTTCTCCTCAATATCTTTCCAACAACTAACCATTTCCCCAAATCTAAGATCTCAATTTTTTTTTATGGGAAATTGAGTATGGTCACCTTACCCCTCTTGTGCACCTTCCTTCTTAGTGAAAAATAATACCAAACACCAACTTTGGCCACCTACAAGGTAAATTTGTTAGGAACCAAGGAATATTTTGTAGGAGACACAGATAATACTTCTAATATTTAATTCACAAAAACTCTTATATTGTTAAACCAAATGGTGCGCTAGGTTATATTAAACACATCGACTCTATATGTTAGTACGTGCACCAAATGCTTTTAATCGATGCATTATCTTTTCATGATGCCCCATTAACGAGCCCATTTTACAATGTGCACCAGAATAACATTTTTTAAACTATTTTTCTTGGTACAACTTACTTAACCACCATGGTGCATTGCATTTAAAGTAACACATTAATGTTTCATTTGAGCTTTGTATGCATTGACACCGATGTGTTTTTATTATAATGCACCTGGGACGAGGCATCCCATAAACGAACCGAGATGGTAAATTATTATGTATTTTTCTCATTGTGTTGTAGTACACATTACCGATGTGTTTTATTTATTTGATGCACTATGGAGGAAATTTGTGTTTCAAAAACTTAGTGGTGATTTATATTAATAGAATGAACTGATGTGTTTATCTCAATTGGTGCACTTCCAAGCATTTTAGCGGTGCTTACCATAAGATGCACTGCGTTGCAAATTTGTGAAAATTCGACCCGGTGTCATCCTCTTTACATAACCGGTGCATTGTGATAATAAATCTGCACAGACCAATGAAATTCTTGAATATTAAATTACATGGTGTGGTGTGTTAATATAAATGCACCAGTGCAACCATGTTATTGGAGCATTGGCATTTTGTTTAATGGTGTGATTTGTTGTCGACGACATTGGCTAATGGGTGTCCACCAAAACAACACAATGAGCTAATGTGAGGTGTTACTGTTAATGCATTGGTACCACCGTGATAGTGGAGCACCATCCTTTTGTTTCGCGGTGCATTGTAAATGCGAGTGCATTGGGAACGAGGTGTCCACTAAGATGCCCTGCTATGAAAATTTGGAAATATGTCCTGATTCATTTATATATACAGGGTCGGTGCGGTTGATTACAATGGTTGCACCAATACATTAAATTTTATAAATCATTATGTTAGTGGTGCAGTTAGTTAAGCATGAAGTTTATGGGTGCGTGCATTTTTTATAAAGTATGGAAGTGTGTTTGAACATTGACTTGTCGGTGCGTTATTTTTCGGGTATGCCCCGATGCTACTAGTTAAAATTGGTGCACCACTAGGTTAAATTTTATATATTGTTCATTTAGCCACATGGTTAATGAAGTGTAATGGGCCAATGCATGTATGAGCCTCATTTGTTCCAGTGTCGAGGCATTCTGAAGGATGCACTATTTTTTTTACTAATTTATTACAGTGCACTAGATTGGACGACACTGGTACGAACATATATGGACAGGCCAGAAGCAGTGCTCACTGTATATTTAACACAGTACACAACAGTGGTGATGTGCATTATGTTTTTAACATAGCATGCACCGCTTCAGGGCGAGCCGAAACATTCAGGTGCACTGCGTGAAAAAGAAAAAGAAAAAGAAATTGAAAAAAATGCGATATTTCAACTTAAATTCTAATTTTAATTGGATGAAACTGCAAGTAGGAAGGTAATAAATAATTTATTTGGTCTCTTTTGTCCTAAAGAGTCATGGTTGCACTGTTGAGAGGAAATGGAAATTCATGGTAATTTCCAAAATTTGGAAATGGGTGGAATCCATGAATGGAGCTATCCTAGTCGGTGTAGAGCACCATAAACATGGAATCTTAGGAAGAAAGGTGAGCATTGATGTTTGCTTGAAAGTTTTGAAGCACGAGATTCATTGTAACAACGAAAATCGGTTTGGTATTTTTTTTTTTACCCTAACGTGGTGCTCCTTTAGACAGAAAGACACACTGGGGTATACCATTGAATAACACCAGTGCGATTTATTCAGTGCATGCAATTTTTTTATAAAGTATGGTAGTGCTATAGAGATTGTTGTTTTTCTATGTTTCCATTGCCACTAACACATCATAAGAGACCATCATTAGCTTGCATGTGTTGGATATAATGCCTCCATTATTGTTGTGAGTTGTTAGAGAAGTGTTGAGATTTTCTCTCAACCTCTCCTCCTAATTTAAGAATTAGTTAGATCTGGAAAATTCTATATAATAGAGCTATTGTTGTGTGTTAAAAAGTACAATTTATAATATAATAGTGTTTTGTGTGTGCACAATGTCTTCTCTCCTATTTTATATGTTGGTTTTAGAGTTGGTTTAACACTAACTCTCTCACAAGAGGGGTTGTGATCATGGAAATTCCTCTATTTTAATTTGTTGTTGTAGGAGAGTAGATTAGTTGTAGGAGTAGATTCGTGTGAGTTTTTTGTGTGCAAGTTTTATTGTTTCTTAACTAGATTAGATTTAAGTTGGTGTATAAATTCTTGAAGTCCGTGTGTCTGTTTCTTCTATTTATTTCAATGCACAGAGAGAGATCGTCGCTTATGTTTGAAGAAATTTCCCATCAGTCAATCCACAGAAGGAAGAAGGGTCGTATTGATTTTTTTTCATTGGAATTTTTAGTGTGTGGTGGATAGAACCTGATACATGCACTATTGATGTAGCATAAAGAGAGTTGATATATGTTGATTTAATCCTGAAATATTTTCCATCGCTGCATAAAAAGGAGGTGTTGTCAACAAAGAGAGAAAAGCAGAACCTACCATCTTGGAGGAGCCATCCTTTGCATTTTTTGATTGACCCATCAAGTCATTTAATTAAATTAAAGCAAGAGTGCATGATAGATTGGAGCAACTGTCGGTTTGGTACGTTGTAACAACATAGGGACGAAGCTATAAGGTTTTGAATTGAAGGATCATTGTGTGAGTTTGAAAGGAAGATTGTGACAGAAGGATCAATAATGAGATGGATGCCAGATATGCCAACTCTACTTCAAATCAACTGCAACATCAATTTTTTAGATTTTCCTGTAGAATTTGTTGACAGTTTAAAGTCCAAGATGAAGGCGAAAGTACCATGCTACTTCCAGGTTTTGATTGAGGTCAAAGGGTATACGTGTTTTTTCTTTGTGATTGTGGAATTAGTTATTTTTATTTGAACTAAAAAATGTGAAAGCTTTAGAGAGCTTGTGTGTTTGTAAAATTATATCATGAAAGATTGTTCATAGAACAAAGTAACATAGTGTCAGTTGGTGGTTCTTGATGTTCTTTGGTGCCAAAATAACATATCACTGGTTTGATTATGTATACAATCTGTTATAAGTTGGTGGTTCTTATTGTCCTCCGGTGCTACAAGAACAATGATTACATGTTATCTTTGTGTGTTTGTGTATGTGAAAGCAGGTCAAGTTGTATGATTGACTATTGGATACATTCAATATCTAGATTGTTTTCCTATATACTTGACATAATACATATTTCATTGTGTATTTGACAAATGGAAGTATGTTCATAGAGTGATTCAGTGTCGAGACTATTTTTCAAGGTAGTGAAGAATCGTTGATCCTACAAATACATCATTGATGGTAAGAAGAAATTGTGTATTAAATGGATCAAGTGGTAGCTCGAAGTTGATGGTTGAGAAAGAGCATAGTCTATGATATTTTAGAGTGGGTAGAAATGTTGATGAAAACCATACCAGACAGAGATCGAAGTTCAAAAATATTTTTATTTTGATTCCAGTATTGTTTTCAATAATGTAAGCATTAAGAGGAGATGTTAGAGATAATGCTTCCATTATTGTTGTGAGTTGTTAAAGATATTTTCTCAACCTCTCCTCCTAATTTAGAAATTAGTTAGATATGAAAAAATCGATATAATACAACTATTGGTGCATGTAAAAAAATGCAATTTATAATAGAATAATGTTCTGTGTGTAAAATGTCTTCTCTTCTATTTTCTATATACACCCACCCTATAGTAAATACATTATTTGAATATTGAGAATATGAAATTACAATTACATGGAAGATTAGCTTTAATGAATATATCTTTTAAATGTTAAATATGTGTATATAATGAATACACATTATTAATCATGAGGAGTTTGTATGTACCTTGTATGTACCTCCACACTTTAATGATTAAAGTTTGAGAACGATTAATAATATTTCTCTTTATTCTTTAAAACAAAATATAAACTAAGATGTTTGAACATAATTGTACACCAAATTTAATGTCAATTATTTTATTTAAAAGATTTTGTACATTAAAAATAATTTATTACTAGAATAACATTTTATTATACAACTATTAAAATAAAAATGAATTATAAATTATAAAAAATAATTTTAAAATATATAAATATTTTCTTATTAAAAACATTTCAACATTAAAAATAGAAATAATAAATTTGATAAAATCATTACTTTTTCATTATATATACAAAGTTCAAATCTCTCATATAGATATTTCATTAATTTTCTTACATTGTGTTGGTGTCGTCTTCACATAGTTCAATATTTTCTTGCATTGCCTCATCGTCTCGTGATGAAACCACATTCTGGAGTTACAACGTACTCTCTACAATCTTGCACTTTAAAAGTACTTTAATGTCATGTGGGAACGGTCTTAATTGGTTACATTCCCTAACATCTAGATACTTGAGATTGGTAAGTTTTCCTATTTCACGAGGCAATGACATTAACCTTGTACATTGTTTAAGATACAAAAATTGAAGGTGAACAAGATTACCTATGTCTTCAGGAATATTCTCAATCGGAGTCTAACTCAAGTCAATCGAAGTCCAACTCAAGTCAATCGAAGTCCAACTCAAGTGAAGGTGTATCAATTGCCACAATCGATGCAACTACAAAGATGCAAAAATGAAAAGATGAAAAAATCGAAGGTGAACAAGATTACGTATGTCTTCAGGAATATTCTCAATCAGAGTATGACTCAAGTCAAGAAACTCAAGGTGTATCAATTGCCACAATGATGTTGGTAATAATTTTAATGTTGTTCCACGTAGCTCCAATACCTTCAAAGAGATGAAGCTGAGGAAAAACCCTTCTGGAGTTTCTCTCAATTCTCTATTTTGTCATAATAATAGAGAAACTATTATTTCAGGGCGGCAAGATGGGGCAGGGAAAGGGGGTTACAGGTTGATGTGATAGAGGAAGTGGCAGTGAAAGTGATAGTGACAGTGGCAAAGTCTATGACAATTGATCTACACTTATATTTCAAGGTGGCAAGATGGGGTAGGGAAAGGGGGTTGTAGCCTCCTTCCCATTGGAGCCATATAATTAGGGAGTAGGAGCTTCCTTCAAGTTGGAGCCTGAGAAATAGGTGGTTGGAGACACCTTTTGGTTGGAGTCATAGAATTTAGGGAGTTGTAGCTTCCTTTAGGTTGGATCCTGAGAATAGAGGGTTGGAGCCTCCTTCCAGTTGCAGCTGGAGAATTTGGAAGTTAGTGCTTCCTATGGCTGAATTCTTGATAATATATAAGAAAGCATTCTGTGGTTTTCTCCCATTTCGGTTACCATGTAAAAACTGGTGTATTGTGTTCTTGATGTGATGTTGATGTGATGTGATGTGATGCTACTTATGTTTACATGATTATGATATATATATATATATATATTGGATGCATTCAATAATGATACATTGATGATAAATTGTTGAACACTATTGGTAAAATTTAAAGAATACATATTGTAGTTAAAAGTGGTATAATTGCTCATTACTGATTCAACCCTCCCTCTCAGTAATCCAATAGGAACACTGCAATATGGTGACTTCCAATCCATGCAAAAATTACAAGACAAAAGAAGAATCTGATGTACAGGTGGTAACTCGAGAAAGAATTCAGACATGAATGGACTTAGAGAATGGAGAAATCTTGAGTAGGAACGTAGAAGGGAAGATCAGAAAAGTGGCACAGGCACCTCCTAAGTTTGATGTTGAACAACAAAATCATTTTTTTTCGATGTGTAAAGGACTCTAGATGAGGATAGAGCATTTGGAGAGTTATAAAACATGGTGCAAATATCACAAGAGGAAGCCCATGTGTGTGAAGAGGTATAACGAGCAACACAAAAATCCTTGGAGGAGGCTCGATCCCATGAAGAGTTGCATCATGCAACACACAAATAATTGAAGGAAGCTCGTGTGCATGAGGAGATACAATGCATGACACATAGGTCATTGGGAGAATCCCACAGATAGGAAGAGGTGCAATAGGATGAGAAAAATGGAAATAGAGGAGTGTGTGTGCAAAGAGTCGTGACATATGGTGTCAGAAGAAACACAACACAAAACTTGTCAGAGGTGCAAGTAGAGGATCAAGTAAATTTTTACGTTGATGCTTGAAAATTTTCAGTGATCTTGATGTTTCAAATATGTTGATGCACATGTTGACAATATGTATGGGGGAAGAAGATACAATTGTATTCATATCTACCCTGATACCAAATAAGGATGTGCACTAAGTGAGAAAGTAGAAGATAACAGGAAGAGAGTTCAATATGACAGCTGAACTCAGAAGCTATGAGATGCATAGTGTCAGGTTGGACCCGGGGTCTGATGTGAACATCTCGCTGAAGAAATCTTGGGAGTTGATGGGCATGCAAAGTTTGGTGTGCTCCCTGATGCAGGAGCATCGCTCACTCATCAAGCGAGCCAGCGCATGGAGCAGGGAAAGACAGCTGGACAAGCCAACAGACTTCTTTTTGAGTTTTACCTTGATATTTGTTGTGCCAAGCATTAATGAGTTAATGAAATGAAGCGAATTTGTATTGTATTGTAGATAGGAAGGCATTTAATAGTTTTAATGTTGTTAGATAGAAATTTATTGTAGATTTGATAGTTTCAGATTTCAAGAGGGCAAACAGAATATAGGCACCCTCCTTTGTATCATTGTATTATTGAAGCATACAGAAGAGAAGAGCAGGGCAGAGAACTTGTGGAGAATACCCATGTACAGATTGAATTAATAGAAAAGAGTCTTTGATTCAGCTTCATGGTTTGTGTTGTTTCTCTGTATGATGTTTATGTGCTCATGAATGTTTGCTTCCTTTGTATGCATTTGCTTTTGAATATGCTGTGTATATGATTTCAGAGGTTTACTGAAGTCTGTGATAGAAGAGAATGAGATTCAATTGTTTCTCTGTTTGAGCCAAGAGATTCCTGCATAGAGTGCAGTTGAATTCCTCCGCATAGAGTGCATTGAGGGGACTCAGCAGTTAAGCTCTCATTCTCGTTCACCCAGAAGTTGAATTGGGTCGAGGAATCGTGCAGGAGGAGCGCAGGCCGGGTTAGAAGTCTCAACACTTTGTCTAAGCAAAGGAAGCCAGGGATTACAGTGGCTGCGAGTGCACAGAGTCTGGGTGACTTCAACACTTTGAGGGTTGTTGGAGGTCGAGCACATAGAGTGTGTGAAAAGTCTTTGAAGGAGCCGAGATTAACAAGCTTAGGAGGGATAGTTCCGCGTAAACATCGTAGGAACAGCCCCAGAAGAGGTTCGAACTGGAAAGGAGCCTTGGAGCAAGAGAATCTCTTAAGGAGAAAGATTGACGCCTAGGATTCGCCGAGCAGATATGCGAAATCCCGTCGATCGTTCGATCCAGGATAAGTTGCGCGAAAGTTAATCATTAGCCGCAAGGAGGGAACGGGCCATCGCATATCGGCATTCGACGATTGACGAGGTAAGATTTTCGTGCCCGTAGAAATCGCGATTCGCGATTTCCTGAATCAACGGGAGCCATTGATCAGAGCATAGATACATGGCGCAAGATCCTGAGGAGTCGGAGAATCGGGGTTCGGCGTTCGGGGTTTCCGACAACAAGGAAAACTTGCATCGTGGATTCGCGACCCGCGAAATCCTGAGGTGACGTGGCAGCGTGGGGGCTCCGGAAACTAGTGGAATACAGGTGGCGCTGTGTCGGGGAATCGGTACATCGGTACTCGGGGTTTGGAAATCCAGAGCGCTGATATCGCGAGTAGCGATATCCCGAGAAGGAAATCCCCGACAGACGTGAGGAAGTTGACCCTTTGACCATCGGGGTTCGGGGGTTTTGAATTGCACGGGAGCGTGTACACAGGGTTCGCGATATCGCGAAGCCCGATTTCCCGAAGTGACTGCCGGGAGATCAAAAGAGTGTCCTGTGGGTGACAAGAAATCCCGATACGGTATTTGAAGGGTATTACAAGTCTTCGGGCCAAGGTACAGAAGGTCCTGGTGAGAGCGGTTGTTCGTAGAGGAGAAGTTGCAATCAAGTGGTATCAGAGCCATTGAAATCTTGTCTGTATATTTCAGGCGAGAGGAGTGAAGGAGAAAGGGAAAGCACTCTGATACACACGACTTGCGTCAAGAGTGGTATCAGAGCGGGAGGTTAAGAGTTCTCTTTTTTCCAGTAGCAGAGAGAAGCGGATTTCAACCATGTCGCCCAGAAGAGAAAGGCAGTCACCTGATCGGGAAGACAGGGACGCCCGAAGAAGGGGTAGGCCAGCAGGAAACCCAGAGATGGAACGACAGATACG
This sequence comes from Picea sitchensis, assembly GCA_010110895.2. Lineage (NCBI taxonomy): Eukaryota > Viridiplantae > Streptophyta > Pinopsida > Pinales > Pinaceae > Picea > Picea sitchensis. The sequence goes on along the minus strand of SNQJ01S0127509.1, from coordinate 4,432 downwards.
AGATCTTAGGGAGAGACTCGAGGAGATGGAGACTGCGCAGAGACGCGGAGTCGGCGATGGAGAGTTCAGTGATTCCGAGGTGGAAGAGGAAGCTGGACATGTAGAAGAGGTCACAGCAGAGGACGCATCAACGGAGCGGTTGATCAAGGCCATCGCTAGAATGAGCTCAAAGACAAAAATGGACATTCCCATCTATGAAGGGAATCTAGACGCAGAAGAGTTGTTGGATTGGATCCGAGCACTCGACACCTACTTCGATTACGAAGACATTGAAGAGGACAAGAAGGTAAGGAACGCTGTTACAAAGATGAAAGGACATGCGGCCTTATGGTGGGATGAGTTGCAGGATGATAGGCGTTGCAAAGGCAAACAGAAAATCAAGAGCTGGGATAGGATGATCGCTAAGATGAAAGGAAAGTTCATCCCCAGGGATTATCGAATCACTCTGTTCAGGCGGATGCAAAACCTGAGACAGAAGTTGATGACGGTGAAAGAGTACACCGAGGAATTTTACAGGCTCAACATTCGAGCTGGTCATCGGGAGAGTGATGACGAGAAGGTGGCGAGATACCTGAATGGGTTGAGGTATGACCTTCAGGATGAATTGAGCATGGTTACCATCCGAACAGTTGAGGATGCATACCAGATGGCTCTAAAAGCCGAAGAGAAGCTGAGCCGCAAGCAGGGACAGCGAGGGCGAGGCAGGAGTCAGCCCAGAGGCAAGGCGGTTGCCCAAGAAAGAATTTAGAGGCCCAAGGAAGAGTGGAAGAGACCTCAGGGTAAGGCTGAGAGAGGTGGGACCTCACAGCAGTGGCAGCCACAGTTTGAACAGAGGCAGCAATATGCCGAGCCGAGGAGGCAGCATACAGAGTAGGGTGGCGGATATGCCGACATGAACACTTTTCCTCGTACCCGAGGTAGAGGAAGAGGCAGAGGAGGAGTTATCACATGTTTTACATGTGGGAAAGACGGACATAAAGCCGTGGATTGTCCAGACAGGAAAGTGGACAGAGGAGAAACTCACATCACTGAGGCGTAGAGGCGTGATGCTGAGAACGAAGATGCAGACAGCGGAAGGTTGCTTGGGATGCATAAAATCCTTTTGACACCTGAGAAAGAGGTGGAAAGCGCAGTGCAAAGGAGAAGATTGTTCAGAACGGCTTGCACAGCCAAGGACAGGAAATGCAAGGTCATAGTTGACAGTGGGAGCACTGACAATCTCGTTTCATCTGAGATGGTGGAAAAGCTGGAGCTGGAAACAACTAAGCACCCGAGTCCATATAAAGTCTCATGGTTACAGAAAGGACACCGGGTAAGTGTCACTAAACGATGCTTAGTTAAATTCAAGATTGGGAATTACAATGATGATATTCTGTGTGATGTCATTCCCATGGATGTATGTCATATATTGCTGGGTAGACCATG